>OX123183.2:44651610-44901996 GCA_944739405.2 Euclidia mi | reverse complement strand
AAACCTCAAGCAGTTCTTTCCCATTTTCGTTCACGCTCTTTTCACCGAATCCACCTAAAACCCTTTCAAATCCATCTCGCTTTACTCCCACCCATCCATTGAAATCACCTAACAAAATCAATCTCTCGTTATCCTTACATGTCCTCAGAATCTCTCTTAAACTCTCCCAAAACTCCTGCCTTTCGTCTTTTTCTTGTTGTGACATACCCGTTACTATATTGACCGGGGCGTAAACCCCTACAATAAGAAGACGAGTAAGTCCTACTTTCATTCTCATCCATAGTAGCCTTGCATTTACACGTTCAAACTCTTTTACGCACTCATTTATTCGCGCAGACAATATTAAGCCAACTCCCTTGCAGGCTCTGGTGGTACTATCTACTCCGGACCAATACGCCATGTAGCTGCCATGCTTTGTAGTGTCACATCCTTTCTTTTTCGTTTCATTCACACACAGAACATCAATCTTTCTATCATCCATCATCTGGCATACTTCATCCAATTTTCCGTCCATTCCACCGCCAACATTCAATGTTGCAAATCGGCTTACCGTAGGCCGCTTTTCGCCCTCGCGGGAAACGAGACGTGACAGGTTGCGAACCGTGTCGCCGCCATTTGAAGAATAATTAATGTCTGTCCTCATAGCGTTCCCACGAGTAATAGGGATTTAAAAGGTCCATCCCCGCAGAGCCCTGTACGGGGGTAAGATGGAATCCTAGCTGTGCCCTGTGACCACCAACACAGGCACCCTCCGTTTGAGACTAGCTTGCCCTCTTGCCACGAGTCCCTCGGCACGGGTCGGTTTACACCTTAGATCGGGGTTTTGTGTCGGGTATGCTCCCTGAAAGTTGGTTTAATTTCGGAGTTTTCCTTCTCCTAGACAGGTTGCCAACCAAGGCTAACGAGGCCCATCTCCCCGAACGTTTGGTTTAATTTCGGAGTTTTCCTTCTCCTAGACAGGTTGCCAACCAAGGCTAACGAGGCCCATCTCCCCGAATGTATAAGAATGATATAATATATTCTACCACATTCAGAGAACATTCCCAAACTAAGCAAAGTTTGTACTATGCTTTTACTACAAGTTCACGTATCGGTTATCCAAATATATTAAATAAGGAATATATTGAACTTTTACAATTTACATCTTTTGTAATTTAAAAGAAAACGTACAAGTTACTGCTCTAAATGTCACCAAAAACGTAAACCAACCCATATTTTAAAACATCAATCATCACCCGCACAATAGACTGACAAAACTTTCCACGTAATTTTCAGTAACTGGCTCAAACAAGACAGGCGTTTTATTCTTATTAGCATGGCGTCCCCTCTTCAGTAGCATTATTGCGATGTTCTTCGATCGTCCACATGGGCACATGGGCAATTAGTGTGACAATATTTTAATTACTGTGAACACTCCTGTCGCACTGCAGTACCCTGTCAGCCTGGTTATAGCAGAATTATCGCAATTTAAGAGTGGAACATCTTTGGAATCATAAGAAAGAAAGAAAGAAAACACACGTACACTTCCTTAACAGACGAAAAGACTTAAAACACATAATAAATAGCAGACTACAATTAGGTGTAAATCGGTACACGCCTGTCGTCCAAGGTTATTTAATATGCCTTAATCACATTAATTTAAAGTATAAATAATAAGGAATCTCTTTTTTGTATAATTGAACAATGTTCTTCTTAAATCAAGACTAAGTCACCTTAGTATTCCGTGGCCACGATTCCTGTAAAGAAATCGAAAAGTCGGATTGTAATAAATAATGTAGTTTCTGGATCATCCGGTTTAAATGTAATAACTTTAAAACCAATATATCGCGATAGAATCCGTAAACCGTAGTTTAATTTCAGTGTGTAAAATTCGCACAGGTAAACCCAAGAAAATACTATAATTTGGATTACATTATTTTGCTGGCTCTACTTTTATTTAAATTAGTAAATTCGCGTCATAATGGGCGTATGGGCACCAGTATTATTTCATGAAGTGTCTTCTTCTTCTTCTGCCTGCCCTGTTCCCATATTACTTGGGGTCGGCGCAGAATGTCTTTCTCTTTCATTCTCTCCTATCAGACGTCATCTCATCATTCACTCCCTTTTCATTCATGTCACCCTTCACACAATCCATCCATAGTTTCTTTGGTTTTCCTCTTGCCTTATATCCCTCAACTCTCATCTTCATCACCTTTCTAGTCTCATAATTTTCATCCCTCCTCATCACATGCCCATACCACGATAGCCGATTTATTTTCAGCTTTTCTTGCACTGGTGCTACTTTCAGACTTCCCCTAATAGTGTATTTTTGTACCGATTCTTATAATATTTTTTATTAGGCACAATGGCAGCGATAGCCTAGTGGAGATACCAACGGATTGCTGTATAGAGAGTATCAGGTTCGAATCCACGGCGCACACCACTGACATTTCGAAATTAGCTGTGTATTAAATTGGTAATTATCGCTTTCCCCCATGCCTCAAAGAGCAAGTTAAGCCGTCAGTCCCGGCTATCATGAAGACCTTTGCCAGTCGTTTTGAAGAGTCAGTATCTCTCAATCAACTGGTGCTGGTCGATACTAATAAAGTGCTAAACATTCGTGATATATTATGAATGTTAAATACATAAATGTAATGTTGGTCTATTTTAACTAAAGTTACTGACTGTTTGTCTCTTTATTGCTTATTATTGGCTTAATTAAAAATAAGTAAATATTTCAACTTCTTTTTATGGCTGTTAAAGTAAAATTTTGTTTAATTTTCCTCTTATGCGTATAACTCTTCTAATTAAGAGCAGCAAGATGTATATAGTTAAGAAAAATTGGTATGTTCTGTATGTATTTCTTTGTATAGTATTTTACGACTTAGTTACGTTTCAATCTGATATATATATATATATATATGTCGGAGAAGGATTGCTTTCATCGACATTGCTATTATTGGTTGCGGACTTAGTGGGCGTCATTGGGGTAAAATGCGGGCACAAAACACAATGAGCTTAGTTTGACAATATTTTAATTAGCGTTGAACAATATTTATAAGATTACACTGTTGCTTAATACAAATAATATTATCAGACAAGACCGAGCAGCGGGTTCAGGGCAACTATCTTAATTTACTTTCTCTATACTCAATAATCCAACTCGATCTGCCGATTGCTCTCAAAGACAATGCACAGAACACCATATACCAATGTCACCATTAGCTGTCAGTTCTCCTTTTAAATTAGATGGCACCTAGACCCCGCTCGAGACACGCGTCCTGCTCTGATTGGTCATTATCTGAACTAGTACATTCACAACTTTTTAAATTACTAAGATAAATAAGGTTTTAAGCTATAGAAATATTTCACAAATCAAATAAGGTTAAATTATAATTTTAAAGGTATTATTCATAAATAAAATTAACGATCATAGCTTCCTCCGACATATATATATATATATATATATATATATATATATATATATATATATATATATATATATATAAAGTTGTAAAATAATTCAATAAAAAAATTGCTAAACGTTAAAAAAAAATCTTTTTGTACAATTGCCGGCCCTAATATGCATTAAAAAGCTGAATGCACAACCGATTACGGAAAGAGGAAATTGTTTTGTTTCAAACTTAAGCTATTTTAGTTTATTGTAGCTCTCATAGTATAACTTGACTTCCCATTCGTAATAGATCGGCAAAGTCAAGCAACTTTTACAGAGGTCATGGATATGCTCACTTGTGGCATTTCCATCTGAGCGTTACTGAGCTTCGAAGTGCGCATCCGTCAGAGCTGTATCTTGTCTCACTTCTCAGGACATGAATAGTTATCTCGGCCTCAGAAGTCTTTGGGCAGCCTATAAACGCCGACACGACAGTTAGCCCCACATTTATCTATTTTGTATATCGAAATGTGGGTGTGATGTAAGGTGTACACCTCTGCCCACCCCTTCGGGGATACATGCGTGAGTCTATAAAAAAATAAAAAATATTATCTCTACGCATAAAGATAGAAAGCAAGTGTGTTTTTTGTATGCATATAAAATTTATATAACGAAAATATATGACGACCGATTGGAGAAGCGAGAGTGTGAGCGACTGCTACGCCGAAGGTCGCGAGTTTAATTCCCGCTCAAGTCAAACATTTGTGTGCGTGAACATGGATGTTTGTCTTGGTCTAGGTGTTTCTATGTACAATATGTACGTATTTACAAAAAAATTAACTATATGTGTATGTTTATCAATTGTCTAGTACCCATAGTAGAAGCTCTGCTTACTTGGATTAGATGGAGTTGTGTGAATGTGGTAGAAAAAAATAAAAATATTTCGTAGCATTCACCCTCAGTATTTAGCCAAAAATATTTCGTAGGTGGAAAATGTTCAACAAAATTACACGTTTTAGTACCATACCTACCCTTTATGTCCACCAGCCCTTCCCATAAAGGCATTGCTGTTGGCCCATTAATCTTTGCTATCAGATATCTATCGCGACACACAGTAAATCTTAGATCGCACCCATTTGCGTTTGTAACGAAACCAGGACCGTCCCACAACTAGTAAACAGTAACCCACATTGAAAATAGTTGCGCAATTTATATTTAGGAAGGCTTACAGGCACATACATAATAATAGCACTATTAAATGAAATATTCATAAATATATTATATTTTTATATTCATCGCCCGTTCTAGGAATGGATCCAGTACCTACCACGGGTAACTTAAAAACATGCAATCTTTACAAAGTACGCTGAGACTCGAAATAGCAATTTGTAGATCATACAAAGTGTTGTCTCGAGTGGGAATCGAACCCACAACACTCGGCGCTGTGTTCAACCCCGCTTGATCTACTACTCCATTCATAAAGAGAGTGCTAATTACAAGCCAGATTCAAAGTTATTCTTAGGAATATTACTTTACTACTATTATAAACGTGACACATTGTTAAGATGGGTGAGTGTATATAATAATAAAATATAATATACTACCAGATTCACACAACACCATCTAGTCATAAACTAAGCAAAGCTAAAAATAAGTAAATACATACATATTATGTATGGATAGATGCTTGTATGGATGTTTGCTTTTTTACTATTTTACGCAAATACTACTTAACGCACTGCAGTAATATAACTTATACATTGATATAATACAAATGCTCTTGTCCAGATGACTGACCTTAGACGAGCAAAGCCACAAGCAAAAGCTAGTGTTTTATATATCTAATAAGAACTACAAGTACAAAATAAGTACTTAAAGTAGAATAAAGTGCCGGAGGTATTTTTTGCTTTCTTCTGTGAGTCAACCTTTAATGAGAGGACTGGCGACTAAATGAGTTAGATGTAATTAATTTCAAATAACGTTGAAACTACTACCTTGTAGAGGATATCAAGAATGTAGAATTTAGCAAATTGTTGTATTACTGCCGAATTTATGTAACATACTCCCGCACTCTTTTGTAGTGGTTTAAGCATCGTTCTCTTAGCTATGTAACGCGTATCATAAGTTCGATTGAGAGGTACCTATATTTTGTGTCATCGCCAATCGATATTTCGAGTCTGAGTACCTATATATTATTTGTGCCCGGTTGTTACATAAAAATACTATGATTCTTTATTAAGTCATGTAATGATGCATTAATAATTAAAGACAGATCTATCAACGAAGAATACTTACAAACAACTCGATTCGCAAATTACGTAAAATATTTTTTGTCTTGCATAAGAATCAAATATGACGAGTATTGAAACCACTGTGCCATCTGTTGTTATAATCAAGCTGATAGCAATATCAAGTTCAATTTTATATGTCATTAGCTCAAACCACGCGTAAAATTAGCCATATGGTGTACGCCACCACACCATTAATTTTCATCGAGCTCATATTAAATACGTATAATTTATGTGCATACTACCTGTACTCGTGGCTTCATCTATGTGCTTGGATTGCTTTATAAAAGGGTGAATTTAAATGTATAATGTACTTAATAATAGGGCATTGATTACTTTTCAGTTATGGGTAAATAAGATACTCGTAGTCTCGTGCTGCGGAACTGCGCTAGATAGAGTTGTACATCTTTTGACACATTAAAAACGAGCTGGAGGTTCATACCATTCATGTCTCACCTTGCGGATTTAAAAGATATAGCATAGTGGCTGGTAGCGCCATCTACCTTCCTATCTACAACTAATCGCATCAACATCAATCGTTCCACGTCTAGTGCGAGCGATACCATATTTCCGTCCCGCTCTATCCCACTCCCTGGAAGGGCACTGCCTTCCGCCTGATTCGTCGCCGCGATCGTGAACGCGACGGACAGTCTCGAACATTCCGCTCGCTAAGAACGCCGTCTCGATACCGCTCCGCGCCGCACCGCTGTATGTGATTTACCGCTTCCACCAAGGAAAACCCGCTCGTGAGTGAAGTGAAAACAAGCAACTGCATCACGAAAACACCAGGAGGAAAAGAAACGAAGAAGGCTGTATAAGGTAAGTGCCTTCCATCCCGGAAATATCCTATACCCACTCAATCACCTCCTCCCGTATCCATCTCCTCTTCCCTTAATCCTTTCCAGAACTCGCCCTAATACAGTCCATCCATTAATCCTTCCCAAGTCGCTTAGAACCCCACGGTTTCGGTGTAAAGCCGAGCCATTTTTTTGATCCATACGAGTCGGATTCATTTACGTTTTATACGTTATACCGCTATACCTAGGCAGTTATAGCACCTAGCTATACTCCTAATATATTCATATAACCGTCACATGGTTATTTCCGCCCGCATTAGTAGGTAAACTTTTATGTAGCTACCTACTTATTAAATTATTATTTCTGCAACTATCATAGTTGTCTTATAAATCTCATATTTCAATCAACTTTTATTTCCTCAGCTCTAAAGTGTTGCCTAATTAGCCTACTTAGGTAAAATAATAGATACATTAGATATTCTTATTTTGTTTCGTTCTCATTAGCTTATACTTACGTAAGCATGTCACAACAAAAGAAGTCACGCGTGTCGGAAGACAAAGAGATGACAATCTTAGAAGCAAAACGCAATATTTTATTTGAGCGCATTCAAAATATCTATGAACTATCAAAAACCGCATCTATGTCTGACAGTAATAGCGAAGCATTTCTCAGTTATTGTACAACAGTAGATAGTATTCGAACAGATTTTCATAATTTGTTAGACGATTATAACGCAAGATTACTTTCTATCAATCCTGATGAAAAACCGAACTATCAGGCGTATACCTCATTCGAAGATCTTTATTGTATTATTAAGCGTATACAATCGCAATTGGAGGGTAAATGTTCGGCAGAGCCCGTTGCCCGCAAACCGAGATTACCGCCAATCGAGATTATGTCGTTTGACGGAGATATACGAAATTGGCCGTTATTCTATGCGAGTTTTAAGTCTACGGTGCACGATAATGGTTCTCTGACAGATGCTGACAGGTTGTACTATTTAATAGGTAAACTGTCACCGAAGGCCCAGTCCGTATTTGCAGGTGTCACACCCAGTGCTGAGAATTATCAGGTCATATTTCAGTCACTACTTGACAGATATCAAGACACGCGCGTCCTAGCGTCTACGTACTTTGACCAAGCTTTAAATCTCAAACTGTCCAGCAACGCGTCTGTCTCGAATTTCCAGCTGTTTATTGATAACTTCGTAACCGCGGTTAATTCTCTTAGGAATTTAAAATTAGAAGATCTTTCCGACTTTATGTTGCTTCAACTCGCTTTAAAAAAGTTTGACACTGATACAATTCGCGCATTCGAGATGACGGAACGCAATAATAAAATACCTACACTAGATAGTTTTATTTCGTTCATCAAAGATCAGTGTCGAATATTTCATAATACGCAGTCTGGTTCACCTGGCCCGTCTAACACTAACAACAACAAACAAAGGTTGAATAAATCGCGAAATAGTAATAATAACTCAGTCCCTA
The DNA here is from genome assembly GCA_944739405.2 of Euclidia mi. Taxonomy (NCBI): domain Eukaryota; kingdom Metazoa; phylum Arthropoda; class Insecta; order Lepidoptera; family Erebidae; genus Euclidia; species Euclidia mi. The sequence goes on along the minus strand of OX123183.2, from coordinate 44,894,047 downwards.
ATCCACAATCTTACGTAACATGTTCGGAATCTAATAGTAATAATTCACAGAAGTGTCTGTGCAGTAATATAGTGCACGACCATTACTATAAGTGTCCCACCTTTAATGATTTAAATCCAATCGCTCGTTTTAAAAGCGTAAAAGATAACAAAGCTTGCATTAATTGCTTAAGCATAAAACATAAAACGAGTAATTGTTCCAGTAGAACGAGATGTCGCACGTGTAAACAAAAACATCATACACTGTTACATTTGGATAAAAATAACCGGTTGTCAAGCCAAGCCGCTAACCTTGACACACTTACGCAGGTGCAGACCACGGTAGCTGCGCCTTCCGCGTCTGAGGGCGAAGTATCGTTGTGTATGACATCCATTGCGCGGGCGACGCGCACGCGAGGACGGCACTCGCGCATCTATAATGATCCGCGCAGGGCCAAAACGCAGTGTACGGCGTCTAACACGGTACTGTTAGCGACAGCGCAAGTTATCGTACACGATGTTAATGGGTCACCGCACATGGTACGTTGTCTGCTGGATAGCGCGTCTCAGACCAATCTAATAACATCGGAATGCTTCAAACGCCTCGGATTATGGAATAACTTTAAAAATACTAACTCAACCGTCAAAGGGATAGGCGGATCAGAAAGGCATTGAAGAGTTTCCGTAGATATTAAAATACATTCGCGTTTTGATAGGAATATTAATTTTAACATTTCTTCGCTTATCGTGGAGCGTATCACGGACGCATTGCCGAACGCTAATGTAGACGTAGCATCACTCACTCATCTCGAATCATGGCCGTTAGCCGACGCGGAGTTTGCGAATCCGGCAGGCATTGATCTTTTGATCGGAGCTTCAATATTTCCGCAATTGCTACTAACTAACATAGTTCGTAGTGAGCGATATGATTTACCGCCCGCTATTGAGACGGTACTTGGGTATGTGATTATGGGTACCGTACCTACGTTACATACTTCTCATTGTATTACGTCTTGTTGTTGTTCTGCTCTTCAAGAGATCAAGGTGGGTGCTAAAACTGTGTGTAAGATAAAGCACTAATTAGCTATGCTATGCTATGCTATGCTACGCCATGCTATGCTATGCTACGCTATGCTATGCTAAGCTACGCTACGCTACACTATACTATACTACACATCCGCTTTGTATATAGATGACATTGCCTAATGTCATACCCGCTCCGCTAGCAATTTCGCTTGTAAGTTTGATCTTGTGTAAGTTTGATCTTGTCAAATGGACAAGCAACTCTAAGGAGGTTCTCGCACGCATACCAGATTCTCATAAAGCTTCTCCAGACATTGAGTTTGAGAAGTCTGTACCGCATAAGGTTCTCGGTTTACGCTGGGACAAATCCTGTGATAGTTTTCGGTTTGACGTCTCACCACCAGATGATAAGTGCACCAAACGCACTTTGCTGTCCACAGTGGCTCGACTATGGAACATAATGGGTTTTGTGGCTCCCACAATTTTGTACGCCAAGCTCTTGATCAAAGAGCTTTGGCTATCAAAGTGTGAGTGGGATGAAACACCCCCTGACCATATTGTCGCCGTTTGGGGCCAGTTTTGTATTGAGCTTACCGCGCTCAATCAAGTTACTATTCCGCGTCATCTTGGGTTGGTAGATGGATGTACCATCAACTTGATAGGTTTCGCTGACGCCAGCGAGCGTGCTTACGGCGGAGTCGTATATTTGCAAGTCCGCATTGGTCCTAACTACTCGGTGCAGTTAGTTTGTGCCAAGTCTAAGGTCTCGCCTGTTAAACCATTTCGGTTGCGAGACTGGAGTTGTGCGCGGCCCTTCTGCTGTCTCATTTGCTCCGCAAGGTTCAAGACACAGTTTTGCCCCACTACTCTATTAATAAATATACGCATTTTCCGACTCCAAGGTAGTGCTCGCTAGGATTTATTCTTCTCATCACCGCTGGCAGACTTTTGTCGCCAACCGCGTTTGTAAATTGATTGAACTTGTTCCCGCTACTTGTTTCAATCACGTCGCGAGTTATCGTACTCGTCTTCAGGAAGAACTTTCCATAGATCATATTGTCTGGAAGTTTATTCCACCAGCATCACCACATTTCGGTGGATGTTGGGCAAGCATGGTCAAAGTAATTAAAACGCATCTCTTCAAAGTAATAGGTCAACAGGTCCTCTCTTACGAAGAGCCTTTAACTGTCCTTGCACAAGTCGAGGCACTGATCAACTCGCGTCCGCTTCCAACTCAGTGAGATCTAGCCTGAAGTTGGACCTACCTCTTAGTTTAAGTATTTAGTTAGTAGTTTTCGCTATTATTGCGTTTGTAGTTTTCGCTAAAGTTAATTTAGATTAATTTTATTGTCATATCGCTGTCTTAGCCTATTGATGGGTTATGCGGTAGTACACCCAACATAGCTAAGTTCAATTCTATTTTTCTTAAAGGCAACCCTTTAGGGCCGGGGGGATATGGTAGCGCCATCTACCTTCCTATCTACAACTAATCGCATCAACATCAATCGTTCCACGTCTAGTGCGAGCGATACCATATTTCCGTCCCGCTCTATCCCACTCCCTGGAAGGGCACTGCCTTCCGCCTGATTCGTCGCCGCGATCGTGAACGCGACGGACAGTCTCGAACATTCCGCTCGCTAAGAACGCCGTCTCGATACCGCTCCGCGCCGCACCGCTGTATGTGATTTACCGCTTCCACCAAGGAAAACCCGCTCGTGAGTGAAGTGAAAACAAGCAACTGCATCACGAAAACACCAGGAGGAAAAGAAACGAAGAAGGCTGTATAAGGTAAGTGCCTTCCATCCCGGAAATATCCTATACCCACTCAATCACCTCCTCCCGTATCCATCTCCTCTTCCCTTAATCCTTTCTAGGCGACCCAGAACTCGCCCTAATACAGTCCATCCATTAATCCTTCCCAAGTCGCTTAGAACCCCACGGTTTCGGTGTAAAGCCGAGCCAGTGGCATAGTTGTTTCTGACTAAATTATTTTTTTGTCTCCAAGACAGTGATAAAGGCTAGGTAAATACATATCAAAATAAATACCTTATCAAATTTTAATTCTATGAGTTACCAATAAAAAAAAACCGTATAAGCCTCCTGAGAATTGTTGGCAAATTGTATGCAAAGATACTGATTGAAAGAGTGATCTCTGAAACGGACAGTAAGATTTGGGATGTGCAAGCGGGATTTAGAAAGGTAATGGGATGTATGGATCAAGTCTCTTCCTTAAGGTGCATTTCAGAGAAAATCTTAAGTAAACACCAGAATTTACAGGTTTTCTGCGCCTTTATTGACCTGGAAAAGGCTTACGATCGAGTGGTGAGGGATGAACTTTGTTCAACACTTTCTGTGTATGGAGTGAGCAGCAGTCTGATACGGGCACTTGAATCGTTATACAGGGATTCAAGTGCCAATCTATTCATGGACAGTTGTTTGACCGATCTGAAAGAGCCTGAATGTGGATTAAGTATGGGTGAATCTGTGTTTAAGACCCTGTCGTACGCTGACGATCAGGTTCTTTTTGCGTCGTCAGCGTCTGATTTACAGCAGATGGTCACCGTAATAAATGAGGCGTATAAGAAGAAGGGCATGAAAGTGAATGTAAGCAAGACTAAGGTCATGGTCATAGAGAGGGAAGACAGTATAACTGAATGTAACATAATGATAGGAGATGAAAAAGTGGAACAAGTGAATGAGTTTGTGTATTAAGGGTCTATGTTTACGAGAGATGGCAAATGTGAGGGAGATGTTGAAAGGAGAGTAAAAGCAGGAAATAGTGTGAATGGCGCCTTACAGTCCATCATCAGTAACGAAATTATCCCAAGTAGGGCTCGCCTTGCTGTACTGCAGGGAGTTTTGGCGCCAACGCTGATGTATGGTAGCGAATCATGGGTATGGCAGAAGAAGCATGAAAGTAGAATTAATGCTGTAGATGCGAGCTTTGAGGAGTATGTGCGGAGTAAGGCTGATAGAGAAAGTGCAAAACAGTGTGATACGAGAGAAGTGTGGTCTGAAAGAAGATTTAGTGATAAATATTGAAAAAGGAATGTTGCGATGGTTTGGACATTTGGAACGGATGGATGAAAGAAAAAATACGAAAGAAGTGTATCGTGTAAGAATGAATGGAGATGTCGGTAGGGGACGCCCAAGACGGACGTACGCCGACCAAATAGGTGACGTACTAAAAAAAGGGGCCAAAATAAAAGTACCCATAACCGGCGAGCATGTATGGTTAATGAATGTCGAGGAAGCGAAAGAGGTGTGTTTGAACCGGAGCATTTGGCGTTCCATAGTCTCTGCCTACCCCAATGGGAGACAAGCGTGACGATAGATAGATCGATAGATTTAACAATAAATATAAATAGTAAATAATAATATAATATTCATTATATAAATAGAAAAATATTGACATACCTAATATTACAATTACAAATAATATAAAAATAAACTGTCATGTATTTCAAAACGGTAGGCAGAGATCACGAATTTTCACTTTCCCTTACTTCATTTACTTTCTTTATATTCAACATGCACGCTCGACTTGATATCAACTTGTTTCAATTCCTAACGTGAAATACGATCTCGCAGAAATCTTATAATTTTATTTCGCTTGAAGCTCAAGTACTCGCATTGCGGAGCATTCAATGATAGAGCAAGAACCTTAGAAGTAAAGTTTGCCGAGCGTTTCTGACACCCTCTCCCCTCGCTTAAGTTGTGGGTTAGGTAAGCGGGGCACATAAGTTTCCTGCAAACATATTCTAGTACTTAAAACTCCTTGGTACTTAAATGTACTAAAAAGGTTTGAAACCTCGCCATTGTTTTTATTGTACTTTTTCTTTTCGTCTGTATCCACGGAGTAATTAGACCAATTAGACGCTCCCTTATGCCTCGGAAAGATTTATTACTAGTAGAAACCAAATGTACGGTTTGTTTATGCAATAAATGTAAATTGTTCGTATCGAAGTATATATTTTGTAATAATGTAACTAGCAAGATAACTTTTAATTAATTTAGTTAAAACTTCCCATCACCGTTGTTGCGAACAAAAATTATTACAAGAAAAATATCTTCCATTCGTTGTATTGTTTCTTCTTGTAAAACAATTATACGCGAAAGTATTTTTGTACAAGTTCATGAATAGGTACCAAAATGTTTGCTTTCAAGTGGATTGGAGGACTAAATAGAACATATTTCTGTTATCAGTTATTATTAATATCATTGTTACTCGATTTTACAAATTCTAATATATAATAAGTCTTTCAAGAATAGTAAATATTTTTTGCAATGTCTTTATAATGTTTCAATCTATATAAAACGGCGTAATGATAAAATAACTATTTTGAGTCGAGAAGGGAAGAAGTGTGTCAAGGCTGCTACACACAGTGCAGGCGGCACAGGCCGCCGACTTTTGCCGCGCGGCTCGTGCCGCCGCCGCCGGCTTTAGGCGGGCATCGGTGCCGCCGGCATCTGCCGCAGAAAGCCGCCCGGCATCATTCCAGTTGTATAGCACGACCACACACAAGTAGCACGTTGCAACCCGCGTGGCCCGCCGGCCTACCCGGGCGGCCATGCCGGCGGCTCCTTCATGCGACAAAGCTGGCGGCTTTGTATGCCGCCGGGTCCACGCGGCGTGGCTGGCGGCAGAGCCGGCGGCCTTGCCGCCAGCCGTGCGTAGAAGCCTTAAAATAAGGCACCCCAGCACTGTGTGTAGAAGCCTTAAAATAAAGCACGACAAGTTTTGTGTAAAGAGCAAAAGCGCTCGAGCCTTATCATCTATCAACTCATCCCGTCATCTACTTAAATCTTTCTCTGTAAGTTTTAATTGGCCAGCATCACAGGTGATGATAGCTAAAGTAAAGCTATCAGGTAAGTTAGTTAACTAGCCAGCAATAATAATGCTGCATTTCATATTTTAGCAATTTTATGCTTAGTATTTCTAAAGAAAAAACACTTATTGTGTTTTTTCTTTAGAAATACTTTACAACAAATTGCCGTCAAATAATACTCGTAGGTACTTGTTCAATGAGCTTTAGATACTAGAGTAACAAGTGTTTAACAATTTCAATAATAATTATACAAGTTATGACTACTGGTTTAATTAATACGGGATATTTGCTTTGATTTGTATAACCTTTCCTGGAATAATTATCACTCGTAGGTACGTTCTCTAAATTCGACCATAATTTCAGGTCCTGCTCCATTCAAGCATAAACTATGTCAAATATCATACACAATGTAATTGTGTTTAAAGTTTTCTCTTTAGGTATTAATATTTAGATAATATATTGAAATTACATTTTCATACATACGTATTATGTAGATTCACGCCTGTTTCCCGAAGGGGTAGGTAGAATCGAATCCGGGACCTCCGATCAGCAGTCGCATACGCTATCCACTGGACCGACAGTCATTCTTCATAACTGTGTATATTTATAGAACCACTTTCGATTATATGTCAATAAAACGTGATCAAATGATTCTAGCTGCAACATCCACCATGAGTTTCGCTTGATAAGTGGGAGCGCTGGAGTCTCATAACCACTCAGCCCGGTATCTGCCTGCTATAATTTGAAAATATCTTATACAATTATGTGATAGAAATTGATTTTATATAACATAATAACTACATACGAAAACGTTTCTTTCTGTTTGCTCTGATAATAAAAACATAATCGCTTATCGTTTCTAGAATACAGCTCGTATTGCTGTTCTTTACATTATTATATTTATATCTTCGTATTAATTGTTTGTACACTGCAAATATTCTGTCTATGTTCTTTTTTCTAATAATGCTGTCTATGTTTTTCTCAAATATGCCGTATACTTTGGAAGGCTTAAGTAAAAGCAAAGTAACCAACTTTTTTGAAATTACTAGTATCGCTATTTTTGATCCATAGTTTTTGATGTACAAGATAATCGAACCCCAGCAATAATAGTTACACACGCACAACCACAGTCACTTTATATTAAGTTTAATGTTTGAATCACCAAATGAACCAAACAACTTCTAAATAAACAAAGATTTGAATTGCCATTCAACATAACCTTACAATCAACCCAACCTTATATTTAAAGGTTATATTGATATTCAAACTCAAACTGAATACTACCTATAAAAAGATAATCTTATATCAGATGACACTTAACAAATACTCTTTTTAATTCAAAATACAATTCACATTGTGAAGTCAAGTGCTAAAGATTAAGATACCCGTATACGTACGCTCACAATATCTAACCATCACACTTTTATGATAATTGTCCGTCGTCTTAACTTTTGAACAAAATCATTTTTATACACGACCCACACACATTACATACTCGTATATATATGTAGTGCCAGGGTTGTCTATCAACTGGCCTAGGTAACTCGAGACAAAAATATCACGATCTCTAGACGGGGTTAAACGCTACTATAAATGTCATAGGTCAAATAGTATATCCTTTTATCTTCCTAACATTCTCCTCTCGGTAGATGTATAAATAATTCGACACATTCGTCTACGTTTTTAGGTTCATAAAATTTAGATATGAATGAATCTTTTAAAAGAAACTTCTTGAAATCCGTGATATAAAAACGTTGGTTGAGAATATTTCTATAATAAATAAATATTTTAATGTATAAAGCCGAAGAGTTCATTTGTTTGCTTGAACGCGCTGATTTCAGGAACAACTGGTCCGATTTGAAAAATTCTTTCAGTGTTAGATAGCCCATTTATTGAAGAAAGTTATAGGTTATATAACATCACTCTATAAGCCAAGGGAGTAACCACGGGCTCGTCTAGTAATTTTATTTTTCTATAGACTCACGCCTGTATCTCCGAAGGGGTAGGCTGAGGTGTAATATTACACCCACATTTCGCCATGAATTTTTAGGTCTCATGCAATAGGAGCAGCGATAGCTGAGTGGAGAGACCGACAGACTGCTATGCAGAGGGTCTCGGGTTCGAATCCATGGCACGCACCACTGACTTTTCGGAGTTAAATGCGTATTAAAATTGTTAATTATCGCTTGCTAATTGGTGAAGGAAAACATCGTGAGGCAACCTGCATGTCTGAGAGTTCTCCATAATGTTCTCGAAAGACATGTGAAGTCGGCCAACCCGCACTTGGCCAGCGTGGTGGACTATGGCCTTACCCTTCTCATAGTGAGAAGAGGCCCGTGCCCAGTAGTGGGACAGTATAAAGGGCTGATGATGAATGATGATGATGAATGCAATAGGAGGCGAGCCTATTGCCGTTACCGGGCACATCACCAGACTCCGTGCTGCTACTGAGAATTCGGAAAAACCCAGTAACACTTTTTGCCCGACTCGGGAATCGAACCCGGGACCTCCGATTAGCAGTCGCATACGCTATCCACTGGACCACGGAGGCAGTCTAGTAAATAGTAAAACGATAGTTGACTTTTTCTGGGATGTTTAACACCATCATCATCATACAGCCTTTCGTAGCCCACTGCTGGATATAGGCCTCTCATAATTGGCGTAATGATATAAGGAGTCCACAGGAGGATTTGGCTTACTAAATCACACTCTACACACTACTAGCCAGACGGGTTGGGATAGGAGTTGATGTAGAGTTTGCCGTCTCCTAAAGATGCTATTGGCTTTGTGATTTTTCCTTAGTCGACTGCTTCTTATGACACCTAATGAAATGGGGTAGTGGTACTTCGTATTCTTACCACCATATGAATCAAATTTTATACAGTTTTTTTTAAAGACAAGTTTGGAAACATATTGAATTAGGTACTAACGACACATTATACCGAATTTACGTTGCGGTATAGCGTACAGCGTTACTTCGGTCGAGCGTAAGTTCAGCGGCAACTTTTCTATTAGTAGCGCACAAGCGTAGTTCGTAGCACGCGCGTAAGTTCGGCATTTATGGTGTGTCATATCAGCCGAATACGTCGGAACGTATAATCGGCCGCAGAACTTCGGTCGCGTAACTTCGGCATAGTGTGTTTAGACACCGATACTTATTTAATTACAATCTATTTTAACATTAACGTTTCTAAAATGAGAAACTTGTAACAATTTTCAATGAAGTGCTCTAAAACTTAGTAATGTTTACCTCTTAGGTTTGACGTTTCAACCAGTTTGCAAAGGCTATCAAGTTGGCTTGATTGACTCATCGTTTGGGAGTGCGGCACACTCGATCTCCTCGCAAAATGCAGCGTGTGCATTAAAGGTGCGGCGTGGTAAAAAATAAGGTAGGGTGATTCAGACCGTGAGGTATTAAATCAGCATGTTTATATTAACTTTTTTAGTATTATGCACATTTTAGAGCCGTATTAGCCTAGGAGCCTATACTTTTTTATTTATTGTTGAAATACTACTTGACAGCTAAAAATAAAACAAAACCTTACGTAAAAAGTTTACTTGCTTTGAGTTACATACGTAAAACCTGTATGAAAGTCAGTTTTGTTATTTTCACAATTTGACAACCCTAAACACTACATACAGCATTCACATATAAAGACTCTCATTCTCATGACGTATGTGTATTTGTTCGTTAAGAAGGAGGTAGCTTAAGAGTAAAAAGTTAGCAATATGCGGCCTCTAAACGCTCATTGTTGGCCGTATTTTCGCGGAGGTCGGGCGTTTTCATAACTCGCGAGCACCACCTCAACGTATAATCCTGTTTACAAACCTGCTGCGAAGATACGTACCGTACAGACACAGGCCATAATATGTTAATTTGGCCCACGACTGCTGCGCCAAACCGACCCTATATTGAATATTTTGCTTTTACTGTATAATTTTACATAATGAAACTCCTACCAAATTTAAATTATGTTTATTAATGTTGAAATCAGCTGTTTTTATATGAGAACTGCTAGTGCGGTAAGGACTTCTGTTAGAGTATGACGTTGAGGACTTGGTCCGGCTTGTAGTTGCCTGCTTCAATTAAAGTATGGTTCGTGGCTAGAGTTATACCTAAACGTTGACATTTAATGAAAAGCAGTACAAATTTAATCCATTATGGAAAATTAGGACAACAGTGGGCAATATAAATTTTCTGTCGTTCATGTGTCTTACGATGCATAAACGCCTAATCATCGCACGTATTAGTATTATGCTGTCTTGTACAGTGATTAACCATTATTCAAAAGCAATCGGGATAGCGAAAAATCTGTAATATGTCGGTATCCTGTCGTGATGCAATCAATGTTATTTGGCAACAGTTATGTATTTATAGGTACGAGCCGTTGTCTGTGAAAGATAGGTAATATGAAAGAAATTGGTTTCAGACGAAGCCTTACCTTCCCGTCCGCCTACCAGCCCGTCTTGAAAGTAATTATTGGATTTCTCTAAATAATTTAGTTTAGTCGATCTAACTTGAGATCAAAATCTAAATCTCTTCGAAATCATCTCAGGTAGAGATGATTTCGAAGAAGGCAGACATTATTAATTTTAAAGCCAAACTATAACTAACTATTCTTATCCATTAATGTCATCAACTTGCTTCACTGTCACGATTTGACTGACAAACAAATAGACCAATTTTGATAAACTTGGTACGACATTAACTTGAACACCCACAAAAGTACATGATAGGTATCAACGATAAATAGGTAAAATAAATTTTTGTTGCCTTGGATTCAGCTAGTATTTTAAAATTTTCTTACTGCTAAAGTTATTTATGTTTAATAATACTAAAAAATATCTGCTGTTGATAGTTTGAGCTGGTATAGGATTACGTTATATTAATAGAGTTTGGATCAATTGATTGAAATGTATGGTGAGTTAATGAGAGGACAATTGTACATCAGTGATATATATTACAACGCCTCTGGCTATATCATAATTATAAAATATTTATTTATTGAAAATGTAATAATATTGTCAATTATATCTAGGTATTTGTGTTTAGAAACAAATTTAGTAAAGCTAGGCTTGTTTTATGGTTTTATTTTCTTGTCTCTGATCGGGTCTAATTATTTTTCTGTACCGAGACTGTCTGACTTCGGTTGTCAGTTGGATAAAGGGCAATATTAAAAGCTTTCGATATTCTCTTAAAAGGCTTCTTTAATAACACGGTGATTCTCAGATTTCATTTAATTCAACCCGGCAGGGGCACTGACCTTAGAAAATAACGTTTTACTGAGACAATGTCAGTTTGCTCTTATAACTCTTCATAAAATGTTTCGGCTGGTTCGCGATATTCGAACACTTGTGTGTTCTATAACACTCAAGAGGTTCATAATTTACTCACTGTTATGCTGAACGGCTACTTGTGTTCTTTTGATCCGTCCAATCTAATGCTTCAACTTTTTACGTAAGACTTACGACTTTAAATCAATGCCTTGTGCTCTTCGTATGAATTCATCATAGAACATAACCTTAGTGTGCACAGCACAAGTTACCTGTTTCCTTACGTCCAGTCTTCGTCTTAATTCTGACCTCACATTAATTAATTGTAAATATATCCGCTTTACACGAATGTTATAGGCAATGAAACATTAATTTGGGCTATAACCATCAGGTTACGAGGGACATAACCTTATCATTGTTAACACTTCGGCCAGAACGACCTTTCGTCCATCAACGCATATGTTTTAGGGACCTTGTGTCATAACCTATGGTCATGTGGAGGGATCAGCCCCACACTTACTTTCAAGCTCTATGTTATAATTATAACTAGATTACACACGCAATGCCGCCCCGTGGCGGTATCGGTAGAGGATGGCAAAATTTCATTCAGCCAGATAGAGATCAGTAGTTTTGACGTGAAAGATTAACAAACACTCACAAACATTCGTGTTACATCGATCTAGATTTTGCCCGCTTGGAACTATTTTACCTCTTAGGATGGTTTCAGATTAGCGTTTTATACGCGCGTTTAGCTCGTTTTTGGAAGCACATGTAGGCGCCTTTTGGAACACGCACAACTCGTACGAGCGTTGCAGCGCTTCTAAGATCGTATAAACGCGAGCCATCAGAATCCATGTTGACACTGACAAGATGTCACTACCTTTTCGAGCGAATACGTCGAAAAATGCCCGTTTTCGCGAGTCCGGTTTATCGACGCTCGTAATGTAGCGCGCTTGTAATCGCGTATTCTGGAACGACCATATACGAGCAGAAAAATACGCTAATCTGAAACCGCCCTTAAGGTAAGAATTTCCTTTCTTAGTACTCACCTACACACGAGAAACATACATGCCAAACAGCTTGCGCGGTGTTGTTTGGCTGTGCGTTGTCTGTCAGTCAGTTATAAATACAAACGATAGATGGATGGATGTAAAATCCTCAATAAGTCATATATAGTGCTACTAAAAACTATGATCAATGGGCTCTCTCAGGTTCATATTTAGCTGGTTCAGCTGGAATTGACAAAATATCTGACCATTATTTAATGGACTATGGTTTCCTTCCCAGAGATTTGGGAGTATATTCTTAACTTTTCATGCCAGACCACATGAATAAAAACATAATAGCACTATCCAGTATCAATGTAAGGTCAGGCGAAAGTTATCAATTAAAAATCCTAGCGATTATTAAAAGGCCATCTGAAACTTTATCAAAATCGGCAGCAATTCCTCAACTTAAATATATACGTTAACCGTTTCTATATAATAAATTCGTCGTTGAATCTTGTAGACTAGCTTAAAACTAAGTTTCGCTTGGCAACAGACTTAGACCTAAGCTCACATTTAGCCTAGAACAGGCGTACAACAATAGATCATTTAGCCCCGCTACATAAAGGACGGATGAGCGAACAGTACCTAGTACGCTCTCTCAGTTCAACAAGAACGTTGATTGATCAAACATGATCAAAACTTTTGTTAGCACGGTTGATCATCTGATCAACGTTTCTGAATACTTTCTCGCCAAATCAGTGTTCCCTTATTTTGTCTACTTTCATTACTCTTGTGAGGGTGTGAAGTCAACGCTGTCAAAACTATATGCGTAGTAGGTTAATGTGTAGCGAGTCAGAAAAGTTTTGGAGGATGTCTGCTTGTTTCAAACTTCCTTATGGATTTCACCTATGAAGATTGTGTATCTAACTTGAATATAGAGTGGGTATATTATGCATATATTACTATTATGAGTGATTGAATTTGCCTTTGTGACAAAGTGATGGCTTATGTTCAAACGATCTGTGAGTAGGTTGTAACTAGCAAAGTGTTAAGTATCTCGCATGGTTGGTAATCGATAACTAAACAAGATCTTCTAAAAACTTCATCTTCTAGACTAGAACTTTTTTAGGCTTTAAAATGTAAAACAACTTTTCAATAACTATCTAAAAAGAACTCGGAAAAAGCTTTTAACATAACAATTGGAAGATTCTATTTGTTATTATAATAGTTTACTAAATTACGATGTTATGTAATTTTTGTTGCCCGTTATAATTTTGTCACCGTTGCAGCGACACCTTAAACCAGTAAGTTAAAAATCTCCACGTTTTAAATTATCACAATATTATATACAGTAAATTACAAAATATAAAATTTATAATACGTATTCCTCAAGCAATTCGGTATGTGTAACAGTTTAAGAAACATTTTATTATCCTCATCAAGGGGTAATTGAGCAAAAATGTTTATATTATGTGGTGTAGCGAGCAATGAACCAGCAACCTATATAATTTATGCGCAGCGGAGACCATTAACCGACATATTCTGTTGGAAGTTAAACCGTGATGGTGCCTTTATATTAACTGTGTAAGGAAACGGGAACTCTATAGCTAAATTATTCAACAAATATTGTATTAGAAAACGTAATATTAAATTTGCTTTAGTTTTTCAGTACCTACCACTACTAGGGTCTGCGCTGCAATCCTGTGAAATACTGTAATCGTAAGAAAAAAATACTTAAAATAAGTCCAAGTAGCAGAGCTTTGTCGATTTCAGAATGAATGGGCTGGCTTGACCGAGGAAGTACTACTACCCTCTCACAGAACATCGAGTTAACGTAACATTATACGGTTGCGTTTTGTTTGGTGAGAGTGCCGGAGGCCCCAGCCTCTTCTTCACCTATCCTTTCTCGTACGTCGCACTTGTGACTGCTCTAGTGCTTCTTGTGTCCATTATCATCATCATATCAGCCAAACGACGTCCACTGATGGACATAGGCCTCCCCCAAGGTTCTCCACACAGACCGGTCTTGAGCCGCCCGCATCCAACCGCCTCCCGCGATCTTGACGAGATCGTCGGTCCACCTTGCGGGGGGCCTACCTCTGCTGCGTCGTCCGGTACGTGGCCGCCGCTCCAGAACCTTTCTGCCCCAACGGCCATCGGTTCTTCAAGCTATGTGCCCTGCCCACTTCAGCTTGGCGGCGACTTTGGTTCTACTGCGGATCTCCTCATTTCTGATTCGATCTCGCGGGGAAACTCCAAGCATAGCTCTCTCCATCGCCCTCTGAGTGACCTTGAGCCTTCTGATAAGGCCCATAGTGAGCGACCACGTCTCTGATCCGTAAGTCATCACTGGCAACACACACTGGTCAAAGACTTTCGTCTTGAGACATTGCGGGATATCGGACGAGAATATATGTCGTAGCTTCCCGAACGCTGCCCAACCGAGTTGGATTCGACGATTGACCTCCTTCTCGAAGTTGGACCTACCTAATTGGACTACTTGTCCCAAGTAGATATACTTGTCGACAACTTCGAGCGTAGAGTTCCCAACCTGAATAGAAGCAGGTACAACATGGACGTTCGACATGATTTTCGTCTTGTCCATGTTCATCTTAAGACCTACTTGTTGGGAGACTCTACAGAGGCCATCGAGCATTGTGCCTAGGTCTTCCATGGTCTCAGCCATGACTACGATATCGTCTGCGAATCGAAGGTGAGTGATGTACTCGCCGTTGATGTTAATGCCGAGTCCATTCCAGTCCGGAAGCTTGAAAACATCCTCCAGCGCAGTGGTAAACAGTTTCGAGGATATGACATCCCCCTGTCTCACTCCTTGCTGGAGTTGAATAGGTTTCGAACTCTGGTCCTGGAGGCGGACTGACATAGTGGCGTTTTCATACAAACACTTCAGCACTTCGATATATCGGTAGTCAATCCGGCACCGTTGGAGAGACTGTAGCACCGCCCAGGTTTCGATCGAATCGAAGCCTTTCTCATAGTCCACAAACGCCAAGCATAGGGGCTGGTTATACTCCTCAGACTTCTGTATAACCTGCCGCAGCATATGTATGTGGTCTATGGTACTACAGCCTTTACGGAAACAGGCTTGTTCGGGAGGCTGGAAGTCGTCTAGCTTGCTCTCGAGACGATTCGTGATGACCCTCGAAAAAAGCTTGTAGACGTGGCTCAGAAGTGTGATGGGTCTGTAGTTCTTTAAGAGGGTTTTATCCCCTTTCTTAAAGAAAAGCACCACCACAGCTCTGTGCCACGCCTGTGGCGTTTTACCCTCGAGAATGACGGAATTAAATAGCTTCCGAAGGGCTTCTCTAGCGGTTGCACCGCCAGCCCTCAGAAGCTAGCTCGTAATTCCGTCATCACCCGGCGCCTTGTTGTTTTTGAGCTGTTTGAGAGCCACACTAATCTCGTGCATGCTGACGTCCGGGATATCTTCGGTATAGTGTCGGGTCAATCCAGCTCTAGGGTCTGACGCTGGAGTACTTGCGGGTTGTTGCGTTGTCGTGTATAGCTGTCCATAGAACCTTTCGATCTCCTCCAAGAGCTCAGGCTTGGACGATACGATTCTGCCATCCTCCGTCTTCAGCTTTGTCAGCTGACTCTGCCCAACAGACAGATGATCTTGTGTCCATGGGTGCCAGTAATTACTTACAAGGTAACGATAGTACAGGCCCTGCCTAGTTTGAAATTATATGGCGGGGTGGAGCTGTCCTGGAATATTATTACTATTAATATTTAATTTTATCTTATTGGTTCAAATGTGTTGAAAACCGTACCAAACCTACCCATTACTGACCAAAAAAACTAAATGAACACTGCTCATTCAAAGAAAAATGTAATCTACTTACCATTTTCTGACCAAAAAAACTAAATGAACACTGCTCATTCAAAGAAAAATGTAATCTACTTAAACAAGAAATTTCAGACAAAACTATGTAAAATGGGCACAAAATTATGTGTCACAGTTCACGAGACCTGTGACCGTTTAATTTCTTACCGCTTTGAACAAAATTATTTTACGTCCAGTGTACTTAGTTTAAAACTAGCTTGTGCTACCGTTCTGACTAAAGTTAAAACTTAAGACTTGGAACTAATGTTGGTTCGCAAGTAAATCAATTATTCAGTTAAAAAGTTAAGTCTTTTCCGAGTTTTGGACATTTGTTTGGTTGACGATAATTTGGTTTATACCACGAAAGAATCAAATAGAGTATGGTGAGTGATTATTCCAGCCTCATCTTGGAATAACCAGAAAATCTTCTAACTGTCCCTTTTTATAGACTCACTCCTGTATCCCCGAAGGGGTAGGTAATGGTTTAATGTTACAACTACATTTCGCCATGAATTTTTAGGTCCCACGTAGTAGCGGGCGAGCATATTTACGTTGCCGGGCACATCACCAGACTCAGTGCTGCAACTGAGAATTCGGGAAAACTCAGTAACAATTTTGACCGACCTCGGAATTTAAATCTAATCGAATCGAATCGAAAATCGAATCCAAGACCTCCGATCAGCAGACACATACGCTTCACTGGACCACGGAGGCAGTCTAAGTGTTCCTGATAGTAAGAAATGTAGAGGCTTGTCGTGACGCATAAGCTATGTTGCTGGACCGTGAATGTTGCAGATTTTCTTAGAAGTGCAAAGCCGTACAGAGATTATACCACTGAGCTTGTAGTATAATCTCTATAAGGATTTCACTCAAAGTAAACGCGTTGTCAAAGGTAGAGATAAGGATATACCTTACTGTACTGTACCCATGATACAGAAAGGTACATCCTTATCTCTACAATTGACAACAAAAGCTAGTGAAGCAAAAGTACGGAGACATCGACTAACGCGGCAAGATTACGAAGTAGGTGACGTTAACTACAGCGTGAAGTAGATTTACCTATTAGACACCACATAAGTACAAAACTATTTTGATATAATGTACGGAATGAGACTAACATGAAGTAATTAATTTGTGAAAGTAAATTAATATAAAACTAGACGTCGCCAGCGGCTTCGCCCAAGTCAATTATACATATAAACCTTCCTATTGAATCATTCTATCTGGTGCGGCGTTGCACCGAAACGTATGTACTAGGCGATTTGGAAAAATATTAATATTGTGGACTGTATAAGGATAGCTGATGATCGCCTAGAATAGGAAAAAGGTGAAGAGGAGTTGGAAATTATAGCTACTGGGATTTATAGGTCACGCCTTACCTCCTTTTTCTCGGCTTGACAAAATGGCGGCCTTCGAAAGTTGGGCCACAAAGCTGATCACTCCATCTGGATCCAACCCAGAGCTACACAGACCACTTCACTACACCCGCGGGTGGTTTAAGTAAGTAAGTAAGTAAGTAATTCTTTATTGTACACCACAAAAATGCAAATACAAGAAAAAGAAAATAATAATAATTTTAACAATAGATGCACAATTGGCGGCCTTATCGCAAACAGCAATTTCTTCCAGGCAACCAGACTATAATGGACATAACCTTAGAAGAAGAAAACGTGATTTGATGGTGTAGTGACAGATGAAACATAACATTTGTTTTAACATATACATATATAAAAATAAATACAAAAAATATATATATACTTATAATATATATCTATATAAACATATATATATTATATATTTCAATATATATAAATATAATCACATATAATCATAAAGGGATTTGAGGAATAATGACGCAATTACATTGACAAATAGTGTTGCTTCAATGCATTTTTGAAAATGCTTAGTGATCTTGCTCGTCTAATCTCAACTGGCAGCGCATTCCACAAACGCACAGCCTGAACAGAGAAGGATTTATCATAGAAGTTCGTGGAATGCGGTGGCATCTGCAATCTCAGATCCTCCGACGACCTCAGGCACTTTGAATGTGTGTCATGAAGGAACTTAAAGTGTTCTTTGAGATACATGGGTGTATTAGGATTGAACAATACATTGTATAGTAAGATTAGAATATGAGTATTCCTGCGAAGACGAATCGGGAGCCACTTGAGCCTGCTACGAAATTCAGATACATGATCATATTTGCGTAAACCAAATATAAATCTTATACAAAAGTTTTGGAGGCGCTCAAGTTTATCAAGGTTTAGTTCTCGTTTATAGTATAAAGTGGTAAAATATTGCGGTATTGCACGTGTTCGGCGCGGTACAGGGCGGCGTAGGGACGCAACCGATCAGAGTGACCATTGATCCTTGACTGCTCGCAGCGTCGTTGAATTCTGCGACCAATTACAGCGAGGCGTGCCTTTTGGAAGGGAAGGGATAAAAGGATCGCTCATATTTAACACTGCGGTATGCAAAAGAGTTTATTAGCTAGGTGTTGACATAAGTAATTATCAATAGAAAGATAGATGGCGCTACCATATCCTCACAGCCCTAAAGGGTTGCCTTTAAAAAAAAATTAACTTATCTATGTTGGATGTACTACCGCATAACCCATCAATAAGCTAAGACAGCGATATGATATTAAAATTAATCTAAATTAACTTTAGCGAAAACTACAAACGCAATAACAGCGAAAACTACTAACTAAATACTTAAACTAAGAGGTAGATCCAACTTCAGGCTAGATCTCACTGAGTTGGAAGCGGACAGAGAAGTACAACAGGGTGCACGTAGCTCCCCTTCGCGGTTTTCACGGTAACAACGCGGGTTGTACCGTCTTTGGAAGTATGCAATTTCTCCACGATGGCTAACGGCCATGAAAGCGGCGGAGCATTATCATGTACTATAACGACCAACGTACCCTCCTGTATAGGGGATGCAGGGCTATTCCACTTGGATCTACCCTGAAGCTGGTGGAGATATTCCGCACGTCAGTGCCGCCAGAACGACTGCACGAGTTTATCCAGCAGAGTATGTCTCTGGAGCAAGCTTGAAGAGTCTGCTTCAGGAGCCGGAAATGATGATAATGGCACTGTGTTCAGAAAATGTGCAGGGCTTAACGCGGGTGGCTCTGCAGGGTCACTACTCAATGCCGTGAGCGGACGGAACTTAGCTTCCAAGATTGTCAGCTCTTTTTCTTCCGACATGCATGGCTTCTTTTGTTGCGCCATGTTTATGTAGATATATAAGCTAATGAGATCGAATAAAAATAAGAATACCTAAAGTACCTATTATTTTACCTAAGTAGGTGTTTATGCGGTAGTTATTCGTAAGTAGGCAACAACTTTAAGGCGGTGGAATTAAAAGGTGCTTGAAATATGAAATTTACAAGACAACTATGATAGTTCCAGTAATAATAATTGGGTTAGTAGGTAGCTACATAAAAGTATATTACCTACGGAAGCGTGCGGAAATAACCACGTAATGGGTATGTAAATGGACTAGGAGTATAGCTAGGTGCTATAAATACCTAGGTAGATACTTCTAGAAGATACCTACGCGAGATAAACGAGAGGTTACGTATAAACGCAAATGAATCCAGCTCGAAGGACCAAAAAAATGGTGCGGCGTTGCACCGAAACGTCTGTACTGTGCGATTTGGAAAAATATTAATATTGTGGACTGTAGAAGGATGGCTGATGATGGGCTAGAATAGGAAAAAGGTGAAGAGGAGTTGGAAATTATAGCTACTGGGATTTATAGGTCACGCCTTACCTCCTTTTTCTCGGCTTGACAAAATGGCGGCCGCCTTTTGGAAGGGAAGGGATAAAAGTATCGCTCGTATTTGACACTGCGGTATGCAAAGGAATTTATTAGCTAGGTGTTGACATAATTAATTATCAATAGAAAGATAGATGGCGCTACCACTATCTATTAAACAAAAACGCGTTAAAATCCGTTGCGTAGTTTTTAAGATTTAAGCATACATAGGGACAGACAGACAGAAGACAGACTTTGTTTTATACAATGTAGTGATGCCACACAAGTGCCAAATGCTGTGGCGTGTTTAGCAGCCAGCATAGACATTAGCATGGTATTTAGATAGGCAATTTAGTGAATAATAATTATGGCCAATTAAAAATAATATGTTAATAAAATTACAATAGTTCTAGTATATTTTGCTGTTACTAAAATATTGCCGTTCAATCTAAGCATTCAACTTCTATGTTAGTAAAGATTGGAGAAAGTTTGTACATTTACCAACTTTTTGATCATATTAACAAATAATATATGAATTGAAATAATAAATTATGATCTTTGGTCCTCCTTTCAAACACTTTTCTGATGAGTACCTAACTACCATAACTATCCTCTACCATAGTACATACGGAACAATTAGGTGATCCTTAAAGCATGCAAAACTTTGATGTCACGAACGAAATGTCAGAGCATAACTAGGTTCGATTTTCTAATGTTCGCTAGACTGATCCCCTAGTTTTATACCACATTTAGTACATTGCTTTTTTAACCCAAGTAATTGCAACACTAAATGAAATCGCACCAAAATTACGCCAATATCACGCCATGCCCCGCCTGAGTGACTGTTGTATAAATATCTTGTCTTTAATATGTCTTGCGTATAAGTTTGTCGTTCGTACAGAATTTGCACAAGGACGAAGAAGGGGCTTCTAACCAAATAGTTCCGCGAAATAGAGCACTTACGCAGATATAGGATTTCATAATGTTTATGTAAACTACACGGGGTATGATTATAGCTTTTCCAGGTACCTATTAAAATGAATTAATCACTTCTTGAAAGTACCTACCTTTATTTATTCTGTGCGTTTCCCTTGTACTTATTTAATATGTATTACTTATATGTTAAAGGTTTTGGAAATAAAATGGATTATAAATCATATCATATCATCATCTGCCGTGTGGTTGACGGCATAGAATACAAGTGTCACCACCCCCTATCTTCCCGTGGGTGTCGTAAGAGGCGACTAAGAGATAACACGATGCAAATACCATCTTTGCGTAGAGACGGAAAACTCGACATCAAACCCTATACGACTGCCTGGTTGGTCTCGCGGCATAAATGTGCGCGTGGGATCGGGAGGTCCCGGGTTCGATTCCTGGGTCGGGCAGTGTTATTGGGTTTTTCTGTCACGAAATTCTCAGTAGCAGCACGGAGTCTGGAAATGTGCCCGGTACGGCAATAGGCTCGCCCCTTATTACGTGGGACTAAAGTATATCTGGCGAAAAGTGGGTGTAGAAATACACCTCTGTCTACCCCTTCGGGGATAAAAGGCGTGACGATATGTATGTATGTATGTATAAATCATAAACACGGATAGACAACTGTATACAAATTAATGAGGCTATTAAATGTACGCGTACATTCATAATTATGTTTTATTCATTATCGACGTTATTATTGTTATTATTGGTATTCAATACTAAAATGATATTTGAATTTGAATTGTAGGTATTGCTCATTTTGTACCGCCAACGCATAATAAAATTGTGAAAATCTTTGATTTTTATTAGTCACAGCAAAATCGGGCGCGATTTAAAAATATCGGTAAGGCCAGCTTAGACAGAGTAATCCTCAATCATACGTGTTTAAATAAAATTCTCGTACAATAGATCGTAAACTGCATTGAATAATGTCAAAATAATTAATAAGAAAATTAAATGTACAAAATAAAAGTAATTAGCAAATATTTCAAATGATATTACGGCCATTCTGTCGTGAAAAGGCAAAAGACTGTATTAAAGAATAAAGTGTTTTTGCTTAACAACGCTTATTCTGCTTGGTTTGACGTCTTCTATAGCTTAATCTCGATTTTTATTATACGACCTTTATTTATAGAGATATACTATAATCAAAAACCATGCATTTATAAAAAAACAACCTTAACCTAAGCAAAAGACTGTATAGCGTTTTACAGTGTTTTGCCATACTAAGCTGGCCAGAGCGCACATTTCACGTATTTTATTACTATCTCTCTCGCTCTTAGGTCTAGCGCTGACGTTAGATCATCAGTACCACTGCAAAACACGCACTGCTTAATCGGTTTGTTTTGATTCAAATCAGTGCGCTTTAACAAGTGCCATTGTAATATAATTAACGCATATTTTTGCATAAAACATAAATATGAGTGACTTACAGAGCAAGTTATTAATTAATCTGTCTTTAAAAAATTAACAATATCATAACACAAGTTCGTCATTGTTTAAAACAATGTATTCCGATTTATTTAAAAATCTCTAATTTTTTGTAATATTTTTAACAAGGCTGTAGTCACCATTAAAATACCTTCACAATGATACCAATTTCATATAATTTCATGTTTACTATTATGTGAAAGACCAAAAACTGTATGAGAACTATTTTAATCATTTTCTCGAAATCGTCTTTATCATAATACAGTCTTTTGCCTTTTCACGACAGCATTGTTATGTTATGATTATTTTTTTAATTAATAAACTCCTTTTTCACTTCGATTTCTATTCCTTTAAAATGTAATATTCGTCATGATTTGCAATTTTAATTTGACTCTCACTAAAGCTTTATCCATAAGCTTAGAATCCGTTCGATTTATTGCAAAACATATTTTGTTTTTGCCATTTTGCTGTACTAGGAATTTGACGTTAATGGCTAAACAGACCTACTCACGTCTCTAAAAAGAGTACAAATCGATCTATATGTGTGCAGTATTTTCTGCTGATATTTTTGTCTGGCTTGTTGTACTTCCAGGCACACAAAATAATTTATATCATTTTTGAAACGCCCTTATCGAAATACAAAACGATTTTGTGGCATTACGTTTTAATTTTATTTTTTGAAGAGAGTTTCATACATTTAATCAAACTGGCTCCCATGCTACAATATAATATATGTGCAATTAAAATGAATTCTAATATCTTTTTTCAATTCTATTAACTTCTATTCTTTTATAACCTTAAACTGTCAGGCGATGTAAATACTACTTTCTACTACTTTAATAGAACATTAACAAAATTGGTAGAACAAAATTTCTTTAAGTTTAGACAGTTCTGAAACTTGAAATGTTCTCAATTAAATAGGCAATTACAGGCACTTTGAAATTATCAGAATCTGCGCCTGGATAAGAATATTAAAAAGAGACAAGAAACTTTATTTAAATATTGAGTGTTTAATTCGAAATGATTTTAATGAGTATTTTATTTAAGTTACTTTCTGCCAATATAGTTTATGATGATACATATACATCTTATACTAATATATAAAGCTGAAGAGTTTGTTTATTTGTTTGTTTGGTTGAACGCGCTAATATCAGGAACTACTGGTCCGATTTTTTAATTCTTTCAGTGTTAGTTAGACCATTTATCGAGGTTGGCTATAGGCTATATATCATTACGCTATGAACCACGGGAGCGGAGCAGTAGCCTTAAATAACGCGGGTGTAACTGCGGGCTCATCTAGTATATAGATATGACAGCAGTTACGAAAATTTACCCTTTACTGATGTAAACCCAATTATTACGTATTTGTCGTCAATAATTATAATGATTCCTCTTACATGGATAGAGTTCGTACAATTATAATTAGTTATAGCCACCATAAGTAGGTATTAAATTAGATTCAAAGAGATAATACAAACATATTTATTGCATAAACTGTATAATTTTTCAGGAGTAACTTTAGAATTATGAAATATTTACACATCAAGGTTTTAAGTAAATCTGAAATTACACGTTGCATATTTGTTTTCTTAACACACAAGAAGCATGTATAGTGCTTTGCCGTATCCCTAGTACAGCGTCGAAATTATGTGATTTATAAGATTTTCAATTTTTGTGTTTCGAATCTGGGTGTTCTTTGTATCCGTTGATGGAATGGTTGCATATTACACTGTAAAGGCGCGCACAACACAAGATTTATTTCTAGTGCAGGAATTGAAAAGTCGCGGTCACCGCGTTGTGCGTCGGGTTGTTATGAAAACGTAGTATTCTAGACATTTTGGATGAATTTACAATCCTTAAAACAACAACTAACATTTATAATATTCATAGTAAGCAGTTTAATTGATAAAAACTATTTTTTTATCAATTAAACAGAAATATATTTCGGTCTCTTTTTTTAAATACGTGTTATTAAGCACATATGAGTGGGCATTAGTTTCTACTTTGCCTGTTGTAAACAGTCTAAACAAATGGAGTCATTATTTAATTACAACTGCTAATTGAAAATAATTACCTTTCAGTTTTGCTTAGCATTCCAACATTAATTGACTAAATGTGAATTCAAATCTGACCGCTACTACTCAAATGTAATGTGTACCAAAGTACACATTACATTTGAAAGTAGAATCTCCAGCCATATTGGTTTTCATACAAATATTATATTTGACTAATTCTTATTAGTTGATATATTGCCGACATGGGGCTCAAGTTAAAGCCAATATTAATATGAAGTATTATAGAAGTATTATAGGCACCTGGTTCACTTTTAGTAATAACGCTGACAAAAACATAATAATACATGTCACATTTGGCTGCTACTCTTAGTAAACAAATGGTATCGATGATATGCTCGACGTGTAGTATAACACCCTCTATCTGCTTGGCACATTAATAGCCTATTACATAGAGTAATTATTTATATAAGCACAGCCAGATTGTACGCGAGACGTTTCCATGTGACGCTTGAAATATGAGAACGATACATTCGTTGAGCACTCCCTCCAACTTATATGATAACACATACATTATGTTTACGGGGTGTTATTAACGGCGAGTGAAAAAGTAACTCAATTATGGCGTACGAAATCAAACAAAGTTTATTAAATAATATTGAATAAACTCTTTGAAAATTATCGTCCAACATTGTGTATGAAATGAGAAAATAAAGGTCAATTAATTAAAGTATATTAAATTGTGGTTTGAGTGGCAGTTTTGTTAGCTAATTGAGTTTGGTCGCTTCTCTGTAGATTATGAGTGTAATAATAAAATTGTAGTTCTTCATATTGTTTTAAATGCAGTATTAAAGTTATAATATCAAAATACTATTGTCAATAGAGAGGTGTTGTAAGTTGGATAATTTGGCGTACTATACCAGGCAGGTTGGTATTGAGTTTGATGTTAAGTTTTGCCTCTCGTCCTAAAGATATTATATAATTATTTGTTTCGTATATTTTCTTTAGTCACCTCTTACGCCACAAACAAATGGAGTAGTGAAACCGACTTATTCCATCACCACACAAGCCTGCAATGTAGAATTTCATTAGTATAAAATCACAATAAATAGATTTTACCTCTCCAACCTCGATGATAACACATTTTACAATGAAGTAGAGTTTGTAATGACGAAAACATTGAACAATCTGGTTGTCAATACATAAAGACAACCACCAACTTCTATCTCCCCTAAAATTCAAGAGAGAAAGTAGATATGCAGTATCATAAGTTCATAGTTTCCCGATAACGGTACTTGGTTGCAGGGGGAACAAAGTTACTGTCGTATAACCGACGCATTTCAGGCCAAAATTGAATATTTGCGCCCGAATATAGCGTAGTGTTGTAACGTATTGACATAGCTATATAATGCTGTTTTATATGAATTCAAAATGCGTTGTGTTATTTTGTATTTTTCATTAAGTTGGTTGTTCGTTTGACAAGTTTTTAATAGACTAACTAGTAGTATAAGTATGACATTTGCTGCCATTTTTTTTGTTACATCCAGAAAGAAGAAAGAAATACATCTTTACTGCCACTTGACAGGTGAGACAACTTACAGTTATTGAAATTAAAATTTAAAGATATAAAGCACGTACGTAGTAATCTACGTCGAGCTTTGTGTAATGCTCTCTGCTGAATAATGTGAAAATTGCTGGGTTTGCTCATAATAATTATTCAATTTAATTTTATAATAGTTTTGCCTGCTTCAATAAATGGATTGTGTAGCGTTAAAAAAAACATGCTACAAATCGGTTTTGTCTTTTTTGAGAAATATGTTCAAACAAGCAAAATACCTTGGTCTATTATATTATTTATGAAGCTATATAAATTCAACTGCATTGGATTTTGGTTACTGAAAAATTGGATTCGAGTTACAATTTTTATTTCCAATATTGGCTTCGTACCTACATCTAATAAACTTAAATTCTGCAACAACTTGGCATAAATATCTATAACAGAGCTCGCAATACGGTAAAATGACATTGTCACAAATAAAATAGCTTAAAGCGAAAATGGCGGGCTGGGGTCGAAAATAGTCGAAATATTATGTTAGAATAGTTGCCAGCAGTCGTAACCGATGCATTATGTTGTTGGAAGGTAACTTTATGTCGATGGATCCTGTGAATATTTTAAACATCGAACTTTTAATAGGCGAAAATATTTTTTAAATATTTTCTGGTTACCACGTTCTGCATCTTGTATTATTGGTAACTGTGGTTACAGTAGACTGAGATGATATTTGTCTTTGAATTTAATGTAGAAGTAATTTTTACATTCAAGACAAATTGAGATGTCATTTCAGTGTTCTGTGACGACGGTTACTGTAAAGTAGCCGAAACGTCGGATAATAAATTTAGATTCTGTAGCATTTGGTTTAAATGTTATTTCAGTAGAACAAATACTTCGCGATAAAATGCGTAAACCTTAGTTTAATTTTAAACTGTCTCACTGTTGGGTACGGCTCTATTCTCACTATGAAAACGGTTAGGCCATAGTCCATCAAAAAGGCCAAGTACGGGTTGGTAGACTTTAGATGTCTTCCGAGCACATTATGGCGAAGATACACTTGAGTATTCACTTGTAACAGATCAGCGAGCATTCCTCATTTTTCGTTTTAATAAACTGAACAATGAACGGAGCCAAACCTCGCTACGAACATTTTCACGATCTTTCTAGCAAACGCTCTAATCAGCAAAAACGTCGTAGCTTACTATCCGTTCACTAGAATGCTCGTCAGAACGCTCAATATAATGCTCGCTAAAACACTTTCATTTATTTTTCTGTTATTCGCAAGAATGTTCCTTTCAGGTGAATGTTCAAGTGTAACAGCACCATTATAGAGGACCCTCAGACAAAATCTTAGAACTTCGAAAAGTCAGTGGTGCGCGCCGTAGCTTTGACACTGCGTAGCAATTCGTTATACTCTCAACTCGACTATTTAACACATATTTTATTACCTGTTAGCCATTTTCGACTAGTCTGACTTAACTAGCAACATTTTAGCTCTAAAATTCAAATCCAGTGACGTCGATCATCAGGATTACCGCGATAATTGACGTTTCAATGGCTCATACATGTTCTGCTACATAAACCACACACTGCATACGTTATTTGTTAGCCCTAAAACCCGACCGTAATAGTGGTGATATCAAATTAAGTACATATTTATACAGTGTGCGATCTATACTAATATAATAAATACGAAAATGTTCCTTCTTTCATATCGCAAGAAAGTGATTTCACAGTGTGATTTTTGGGTGTGAAGCTGGCTAGCAGGCTAGAGAGTAACATAAGCTACTGATGACCGCGATGAGCGGCTCTCATTCGGTCGAAGCCGCGGGCGGAGTCTATCATATTATAAATGTATGGGTTCTAGTAGCTCCGATCGAAAATAACCTTTACGATATTTTAAATGCGGTCCAAAAATCTGACAAAGCGGTTATTTTAGCTCACTTTTATGTTTAAGAGATCATAGGTTCACATAGCACTTACCTAGCTAATTCAGAATAACAGTTAATTATTATGTATTATAATGTAGGTTCTCTTAAAAAATAAAAGGTTGTCTTTAATCCTACTACAATGTAATTTTATTTGGCATTACAGATAAGTATTTATCATAAACATTGTTTTAAGTATTACAGATTTTTATGAAACGAAAGAGAACGTGACATATTTTCATCATCATATTCCGTTGAGTTAATTTTTTGCCGTGATATTACGCGCGTCCGTCTGTTTAATTTCAAACATGTTATATCAGATTGCGTTCTGTCACATTTATTACATGTCTACGCCATGACAGCTACTGGAACAACGAACTAGGCATTGAAATAAATTTAAATGTGTTACCAATATTTTGCTGTTATTAAGTTTTCTAGAAAATTCTACTCATAAAACAAACTTTGTTAAGTCATTTATGAAAAGTCACAAAGGAAAATTAATTTAGCTTTTTCGGATACCTGTCATGAACAGTTTATTAGGAACTTAAAAAGGGTCAATTTCATTCAACCGGTGGTCTAGAGGTTAGTGAGCCTGACTGCTAATCGGAAGTCGTGGTTTCGGTTCCCAGGCAAATCTTTGAGCATTATTATTTGTTCTGTATCTGGGTGACTTAAGAATACCTAAGTATGTTTATTATCTTTATGCTTGCTGAGTAGTAGTAGTAAACTCTGCTTAGTTTGGAATCAGACGATCGTGTGTGAGTTGTCTATAATATCCATTATATCTATAAACATTTCAGTCAAACAATAATCTCCATAAAGCCATAGATCCCGTTCACACTCTGCATACACCAAAACATGTGTTACAGATTCGAACAAATTAATACTTACACATAAAACACACCTTTCCCTATTGCCGAGTAAACGTTCGGAATCCCATCAAAACACCCTTCGTGGTGCGGTGGGCAAAATATATTAAAACTATTCAAAGGGGTTTAACATAGTTCAGAGTCCGTGAATCGTTACATTATCGTGGTAGAGCTACCCTAACCGCGGCCAGAGCCAACTGATTGCTATATATATGTCTGCTTACCACAACATACACTAAGTGACGAAGTAAGGGGCATAGACAGCCTTTGCCTTTTAAAATGGACGAGCTAGTAGAAACCCATTATAGTGTCGCATCTGCCGTTTACGTAAGACTTAACAATGTGATTTATATCGCCCGCGACTAGGTTTTATTAAAGCTGTGTCTTTTCTTTTTGCAGGTAAGCCAGCTGATCTTCAAGTAATATAACCTGATGTTGATATGAGTGATCCGATGGACAGGGAACTCAAGGAATGTATTAGGTATGTATGTTTACATAAGGAATCACAATCGCGAATAAGTTTTTTTTACAAAAGTTTAAATAAGCTCTGCAACGCTGAAGTTTCGCCAGTTTGTTTTTGCGTAGTGATTGATGAAACCCATACCGAACCATGGAGGCAATATAGAAAGGATTTATTCTTTTGACCTCAGTCCACGTACCAAGCGATAGTATTTATTACTGTTGCATCTTCATATCTTCATATCTTCACGCCTTTTATCCCCGAAGGGGTAGGCAGAGGTGTATTACACACCTACACTTCGCCAGATATGTTTCGGTCCCAATGTAATAGGGGGCGAGCCTATTGCCATCTACCGGGCACATTATTAAGCGAGCGGTAATTAACATTTTTAATACACACATAACTTCGAAAAGTCAGAGGTGTGTGCCCGAGGTACCTGGGGATCGAACCCGAGACCAACGTCTCGGCAGTCCGTTACGTACACCACTGGGCTACCGCCGCTTTTTTACTGTTGCATATATCGACATAAAGTGGTAGTATCTGTACTATCGCCATAAGTTTGGTAAGTATGCCAGAGTTTTGTACAGCTTAACTGCAGATATCCTAGAGATATGATAGCTCTGAGTTATCGCTGACACTACTTGCCAAAATATTGATATGACACAAAACAGATGCTAACCAACCTCATAAAGTAGTGGCAAAAAGGCACAAATTAACAACAACAAGTTTTTTTTAGATCACAACATTACCGACTGGCAGATAAATTATTATCTACTTTTCAATGAATTTGGAAAATTAACGAACACGGAATGTTATTCAAACAGATAGAACCACTTCCGAGAAACCAATAACGTTAATACATAAACATGCCTACAATAATTGCTCAATTGTAAAAGTATTTCATACATATATGTACATAGACGAATGATCTAATATATCAAAGGAAAACATGTAGTTTCACCAAATGACAACATCTATTAGGAATGTTTCACGATTGAGTGCTTTCACAAACAGGGAACTAATATAGACTCAGCTTATTTTAAGGTTTAAGCAGTTAGAACATAATCACAAGACTCTATTACTAGAAGGCTGCCCGTAATATTAAATCCCTACTGACAATGTTCGCGAGATTGCACCCGCCAGAAGTGTCGTACATCATACACGATGGCACTGTCTAAACAACAAGCTAATAAAATTGTTCTAACACGGAATCCTGTGAAAACACAACAAGTTATGATACACAGCCGGCTATCGTCCTAAAATACGTCCCTTAGATGAAATTTACCTACTCTGATCATGTTATTTTTTGACGATGAAATTGGCCGCTCTTATAAAATCCGAAGCCAAAACAATGTCTTCAGAAAAACAAACAATTCTACTATTTATCGCAACAGAGAATTAAGGCGGGTTAATATTCTAAGAATTTCTCCGTCCGTTATCTAAGACAAGCAATTTTTATAATTTACTTCGTTACTCCCTTGAGTTGACATTTTGTATTTACGCCGTCTTCTGTTTATTGTATTCTAAATGCTAAATTGCTGTAAAAATCTTTTTAACCTCTTTTATTTATGTACTGCGATCTAATTTAGTAGGTATAACCGGCTTAAATTAGGCCGTGGCATCAAATCGTTTTGCAGATACATATTAAAGTTATAACAGTGTATATTAAATCGAAATTCATTACATAATGAATGTGAAATCTTGAAAATGAAACAATTTATTTTATTTCTTTTTACATCTCATTATTTTCGCCATTTTATAATCTACTCTTTAGCAGCTCAGGTTTTCTATTCTCATCCACAGCTGAAAATGGTAGATAGCATTTATATAACTGACTAAAGTAACCTTGTAATATAAAGCTATGATTCTTCTCGAATCATTAACAACGCGGGTATGAACGAGTTGGTAGTAAACAGCTTGAGTGGCGCGCACATCGTTATAAGTGCTAGAGTATGGTGTACGCTCGAGCCATAGGATTAATCATTTAGTGGGGGCCTCATCAGAGTCGGTGTGCTTCGATAAACATGCGGCGCCGCCGTACCAAACAATGCGTGCAGTAATTGAAATGTGTTCAGACCGTGTCGTCCGTCGCGCCGGCAGCTAAACAATCATCCCATTACGATTTTTATAATCCTACGGAGACAATGCTCTCGGTTATGAACTTGTGACTCAGTTAACCAAATACCTCTTTGTCTGGTTAAGCTCTTGTTTCATTATACTTTACAATGTAAACTCGTCATCTTCGAGCGAAATTTTTAACCGTACTCAATGTAAAACATACTAATGAATACTTAATTAGGAATTTAAAACTATTTTTGTACCGTTGTAGAAAGCCTTATTTACAAAGCGACAAATAAATACACGTAAATGTTTTTTTAACAAAATAGTTTAGACTTAATGTGGCTTTAAGTATGTGTACGTACGCGCCTACGACGCTAATGAAAACGTGTTAACATTATATTCAAATGTGTACTATCAGAGCTCATTTAAAATGGAAATGCAGTTTTTTAAATGGCCATAAGTACAACACAAACAGTAGTGTATGTATTTAGACGTTCCGTAATCACGGCACTAGCTTCGTCCTATTTGTACGGAACAAGCTCACGCGCTTGATTAAAACCAATGAATCTTTTATCGACTTTATTCGGCGGATACATTCGAAGTACAATCAACTTTTGAACTTTTCGTTGTGGCTGAAAATGTGTATACCTACTCATAAGTCATCAGTCATCACTAACAAAAACAGTTCATTTTCAACTTCACTAGGTCACAGTATAGGACTACTGTAACTATGTTATAAAATCTAAGAAGCTGAATTTCGCCCAGTTCCAGCTCTTGTACCATCATAGAACTTTGCAATTAAGTATATACAATGTAAATGACACTACACCTAGTAATATGGTACTACTAAACTGTTCTGATTATGGAGCTTGGAATCAGGTAATTAAATCCTACAATTCCATCTTGTAAACAGTAAGAACGGGTAAAAGGTTTTTTTTAAATCAACGATTAATGTATTAGAAGTAAGTGAAGTTTGGCATAGTTGGATGGATTCCAAATGCAGAAAGCAAATTCCTAAGTTTGAGTTACAAATGAAATTAAACTTGCATTATCTTGCCTTAAATTAAACTTGCCTGCATTTGTGGATTTCGTGAAGGAACACAATAAAGCAAAACAAATAGTGAAGGAAAAAGTTAATATATTTTTATTAGTTACGTCCTAAGTCAGAAATAAAACGAACCATTACAATTTCAACTACGGTATTAATCAAGCAACAGTTTCTGATTTTGATTGACTAAAACTATTCGTAAAGATAATTGGTCCATTGTATTGGACTGCCTCTTAATATAATTAATGAAATACGTGGCTGACGTCATTAATATTTACGTATGGGACATTGGACAGTCATGTTCTATAAATGCATTTGTAGATATATCATTTTCATAAGCAGACTAGAGTTGAGCCGGCCACCACTGCACCCGCGTGATTGTTCGGATTAGAAACAAACTCGGACCCTTTAGGGAGGAATTTCCAAAGATCCTTTATTAGTGCTGCCCTATACACACCTCATAATTACCACTGTAAATAAATTTTCCCTGCTGGGCACGGACCTCTTCTCACCATAAGAAGGGTAAGGCTATAGTCCACCACGCTGGGCAAGTGCGGGTTGGCAGACTTCACATGTCTTTTGCGAACATTATGGGAACTCTCAGACATGCAAGTTTCCTCACGATGTTTTCCTTCATCGTTTAGCGAGCTATAATTAACAATTTAATACGCAGATAACTTCGAAAAGTCATTGGTGCGCGCCGTGGATTTACACCCGAGACCCTCTGCGTAGTAGTCCGTCGGTCTCTTCACTAGGCTATCGCTGCCTGCTATACTCACAGACCTACAACTTCCCAAGGAACATACATGCCAAAATGCAGCTACCTGCGCGCAATCCTTATCCTGCTTTCTAATTTCAGAGTATTTGGCCAATTCTTTTAAAGTGGAATTTGCTTAGTATTGAGAATGCTAGTAAATCAAATTCATATGATTTTATATTTTATTTTATAAACGTGAAGTAACTTTGACCGTCTGATACGCTCTTACTCTCTTACCGCTTGAACAGAAACGGTTTTATTGACCTTCTTAACGTGCTACTTAAGAACGTACATTATAGTATGTACATCACATGCCTCCAACCCTGCTTCATCAGAATGAGCCGTAAAGTTATGCATTTTCCAAATGTGCCTGCTAGGTATGTGAATCTTACTTCCAAAAAATCAATAACCTTTTGAGGGTCTGGATCCCCCTCTGTTAAATGCGCCCACTTATCTCCATTTTTATCTTTTAATTTTTAAACAACATCAGCAAGCGTCTTTTTGAGGAAAGACAAATAAATTAATCAGATTCTTTTTTGTTACTTACTGTTATAAAATATAAGTAGTAATTACGAACGTTTTACATTTACTTAGAAACCTCCAGAAAATAGCTTCAGATAGGTTTTACAAAAATTGTTTGAAATTATTCATCGTATACTTAACCAATTTCAGTAGTACCTACCCAAATAAGTGGTATACAATTACTAACAAAAAAGGTAAAAACCACATCGATACACAATTGACGATAGATATAAAAAAAACTTTCATTAAAAATAAAACCTTCGCTTTTTGAAGTCTGTTAAAAATAAAGCAATTGGTGTCCGATCGAAAATTGCTGGTATTGCGGTGGCTTCACACCGATTGCGACCATGGACATAGGGAGCATTCAAAGTTGACGAAACTGATAAGCATGTGTTTCAAAAATTCTCATTAAATTTGTGTAGAATACAATTATGTCTGGCAATCGGACCATGAGGGTGCGCATTGAAGTATAATGGTGATGATTCATCACCATAATACTTCTAGCATTCCGGTAGAAAAAAAAGAAAATTCTACATTCATCGGTCACCTTTTTTTTTCTGTTCACTGTGGTGGAAACTCTCCTTATGAGCCATCTCAACTCGACACCAACCCGGTCAGAGTGTGTTCGACAGAGCTTGGGACTGGCGGAGGAGGTGTGTGGAGGCTCTCCCCTATAAAGGAGCATACCCACTAAAACCACCGCGGTGTCCCTACGGGTCCCGTGTAGTGGCGGAGTCATGCGATTTGCGGATAGCATACTTTTCCGTGACCCCGCCCGGGATTGGCCCGCCGTTGGTGTTGGCGGGACCCGTCTTGTTATGACTAGGGAGGCGGATCGGACACTACGCCGCCTCCTTGCCTTTTGGCAGACGGGGAGCAGCCCCAGCGCTCGAAGTCCGCAGCCACTAAATCAGCCGCAGAGGATAGGGAGGACGGCAACCTGACAACGCCGCATCTCCTCTTCCTCTGCGGCCCCACCGCGTCGCAACAAATGGTGCGCCCCCATTTGGTCGCGGCGGATAGGGCGCGCGGCTACGCAACACCGACACGCCTCTCCTCCCGCGACAATGCCCGACTGCGAGGGACAGAAAGAACTGCACCCGCACCTTTGGACGCATCCTGCGCAGGCCTCCATCAAACACACGCGGAGCGTCCACTCCCGGGATCTTGCTTAGCTTCACCGTGGGTGCCCTAATCACGGTTACTGAGCCCCCCACCACGACTAGGTGGAGATCCCACAGGGGGGATTTATCAGTCACCTATCTAAGTGTTGACATTTGCAAACGTTGCTTAACTGTATCACTCTACCACGAAAGGCAAGGCATGTCATGCCACGCACAGCCATAAGACCCAATTATAACAGAACTATTCTCCTTATTTATAAAATAGTTGTAAACCGAATGCGGATTGTCCTTGTTCTTACGTAAGTTCAGTTTAGAATCAGCTTTGGTAGGTGTTCGATTCCCCATTTGGAACGAAATACCTACTCAAAACATTTCTGCTCATTGTACTCTTTGTTTGCGTGTTGGCCTGCAAAAAGGATTAAAATACCTAATCCTTTAGTAAAGTTTAAAACGCGCTCGTCATCCTGAGAGACATCATATTATGTTTATTTAGTAGACCCGATTTCAATAAAACTTTGTAAGTACAGGTATACAACGTAACAAAACAAAATTTTAAGGCCATATTTACTCTGCCGGCCCAACCGCACAGCAGAATGTTATATTAACTGCACGGGTAGTAGTAGTAGTTCAAAAATGTTACCGTTTAATTATAATTTCCTTTTTTTCGAAGGTATGTGTAGACTTCCACCACAACCTAACGATTCTTGCTCTGAATCATTTGGACCGATGGTTTTATAATATATTCTCTGAGACACGATAGTGCTCTCACATAAATGCTGCGCCAAGTGGACATCCATTTAAGTTGTGACCTCAGAAACCATTGTTTAACTTCGCCGACACATTAAGAACGGCCAGTCATCTCACTCTATGGGCGCTGAACTTATATGAAAATGTTTTATGATTTTTATGTTCAGTTCTATAAAATGATTAATTATCTTTTTGTTAAGCATTCTTAAGACTGTAAATCGTTTCTATACATTGACTGCTTTTCAACCAAAACGAAAGCAATTCTCTAATATTTTGGTCTTAGAATATTTCAATGGTTCAATTGATTTTATCTTTCTTTTAAATGGAGACTGCTCCGTGAATAAGGTGCAGTGATAATGATCGTTTGGCAAGTGACTAACTTTTTATAGGTCACGCCATAGAATTTGAACGCTACGTTAAAAGTTGGCGAAAGGGACAAGGCACTTAACCGCTACCGTTTTAACAGGGCTTATGTCCGAAAAAAATAATATAAATCAATTGTTATGAATCATATTTGATTCATTAGATAGGGAATAGGTTAGAGACACATGCGTCACACATGCACCTTTCTCGGCGGCTAATTAAATTTCTGGACATCATTTCTGCCCATTCAACATCAGAGTTCATGCATGCCGCGACCTACACATTTTTTCCTGTACCTATATTTTACAAAAGCGCTATGTTTGTAAAAATAATTAACATTATGGCAGTGTCAGCACAGCGACAAATTGTCGCAACGAAGGCGAGACAGCCCTTTCACCGAACATTTTTCAAATGTTATTGGGAGTCGACCGCGCTTCTGAAATTAGTGCAAAATTCGTAGCGCAGTTTGCTTGCGCGATGAATGTTTGTATAATACTAGCTGGACCTGCTGCTTCTCTTTCATAGAAGTCGATTTACCACCTCGATCGAAAAATAAAAATGTAGGCCATTATATAAAAAAAAAGAAATGTAGAAGTAGAATGTATTTCCTTTCCCGGGATTAAGGCATACAAGGTTCATAAAAAAAAGTTGTAGTAATAAATTTGGAACGTTTTCTCTTTAATGTATTAACTATAGACGAATTGTTTAGTAGTGTTTAGTAGTACTTTATGGGACTTCGTTAGAAACGACTCTAATGTCACTTTTGCAATACAATATTGGCGTACAACGTCAAACGTTATCTGGTTAGGTATATTCAAACAGGTCTTATGTCTGACCTGTTTGAATATACCTAACTAGATAACGTATAACCAATGACAATTAGGATTACCGACAAAAAATAAACATTTTGTTTATCTGATAAAGATAATTAAAAAGAATGGAGGAAGCTTTCAGATCTCGTAAGCTCTCACAAATCGAAACAGAAGGAGATACTACATACATATGTTAGGGTGAATGAGTGGAAGGCATGACTTGAATGGAATGACTTCAGTCACTAAGAGTGACTCATCCACCAAATCATCGCATCCACCAAAGCAAGAAAGTATAATGTAAGTCATATATATAAGAAAAAAATATCAATACGAAACAAAATATAATACACACTAGGTTCAGAATATGACATGGTCTAATTAAGGAAAGCCTAAACGCACTGCAGATGGCGTTTGACCATCTATGTTCTGTGCCATCTAGCTGCGTTAGATCGCTTTACCAAATTAAGCGTAGGTAGTTAGACTTCATGCAGTGTGTAATAAGCTATAGAAAAGCACATACTATTCCGAGGCTGCTTTGAATCAATAAAATCGTTGATAGCTGATATTAAGCTGCCTATCAGTTCCATCTTCATTGCGAAGTTTTTATGCATTTCTATTGTTTGTAAGCAGTCAAACAGTCATCACACCTGTCAGGGCGTGTGCCCGGGCCGTGGATGGACCGTGACTTGTCAGGGACTCAAAATATAGGTGTGTATATTTTGTATGAACTTGTCCACACATGGCCTGTGGTATCTGTGAATAGACTTAACGATTAGCTGAAGAACCAAGGCAGTGATACCTTGGTTTGTAGGCAAGTAAATATTTTCAAAGTAGTACAGTTTTTACTTACTGATTTTTGCCACAGTAAAAACTTAATTACCTAAGCCTTCGTTTATTCTACGAAGTCTATATAATATTCTTAATAAAATATTCTATAAATATCGTCTATAAAATATTCTTCATAATAACATATTGGTTTTGCGTAGTTTTGTGGTTTCTTAGCCATATATTATATCTTATAGGTACTATCATAATGTCTTCCAAATCTCAGAAAACTAGAAACTAGTCTGGCAGTCTGGTTGATATCTTGCGAATCTTGCAACACATTGAGAGTTCGATTGTGTGAGAAATTGGGGATAGCTGTCTTAGTCTCTGCAACCTTTGTTCCATGTTTTAAAATGAGGGGCGTTTCAGTTTGATATCGATGCTATTTGTCTAATTTCTATGTATGTATATTTTCTCATTTATCTTTATGTTATGACAAATATAGAAAAGACAAACTATATCGGATGATAAATACATCAGGGCACTTACTTCCATAACTTCATTAGCTTGTAATTTATTTATCTACATTTTTTTCGTCATTACATAGAATAAATACATATTAAAGAAAATCTTATAATTTCTTATTTTGATAGTAGCCAAATATCTTTCTTTACGCCAATAATAACATGACATCGTGAATGTAGGTTTCTTTCAGCTCACCCAATCATAAGACTTACCGGGCCTTGAACTCTGGCTTTCAGCACTTACCTAATGTATCTTCAACTGATCGGCATAAGTCGACAGTTGATTTCCCGTCCGACTGTGCCGATTAATGGCGAATCGTAGATATATGTGTGGGAGCAGCTAGGAACCTTTTTACCGAATGTCTATTTCAAGTATGTGCTTTTGTATACAGATTGTGTCCTACTGCTGTACGAGATGTAGGTATATAGATAACAAGCTAGTGCAGTTTTATGTAGTGTAGTTATTTTAAACGTCTGAGATTATAAAGGTGTCTTTTTCAAAATCATTAAAAGATCTGTAAACACTTTTGGAACCGTAGGTCTGAATTTTCAGCTCCTACTAAAACTAACAATAAAATTAGTATTTAATTAATTGAAAAGCATTGGTCACCATCTTAATTATTTATTGGTCGACATCCTTGTGCATTTAAGTATAAGGTATGTTGGTTTTATTTCTTCTGCTCATCGCATGGGTGATATGCCACGCGATCTTATTCTTTTCAACTTTTCAATAACATATTGACAAAGTCATTAACTCTACTTGTAACGAAAAAAAATGTGCGAAATGTGTTCCTTAAAAGAGTATCAAAGAAAGGCGTTTCTCACTAAACTATATTTCAAGAAATACATCAATGCGTTCAAAATAGAGGACAACCTCTAGTCGTGTCTCTTTTACACCTACATGATCGAAGAAGGAGGTCACACTCTGCTTTAAAATTTCTATAAACACCAAAAGATCTAGAAGAAGTAGAACAATAATAATATTGGCAAGGATACTGTTTCAAAACTTATCGCTTTCGAAAGAGTTACTAAACTTGCAGTATCGAAAGTAAAATAAACCGTACTTTAAAGTACTTCTAATGGGTATCCGACTTGACTTACAAACTGTTTAAAAATAGCTAAGTTCAGATATGTTCACAGATTATAAATAAAATGATAGCTTATTAAAAGTTCAGTAATATTCACATTACAAAACTAAGCAAGTTAGTTTGGAAGATGTTATGGTCACACTTATGAGTCGTAAAGTGTGAAACATTTACTGATCAAAGATTAATTTGTTAAGATGTGGCACTTGTTTGCGAAATTATACATTCGGTATAATTGTAGAATGTCAAAAATAATATTTATGGTTTTTGTAATATTTACTTATTTTTAACACTACCATAGGTACTACGTACTCATTTGCATCGTTTCAATGTATATTTTCATCTAATTGATTCCTCTGTCTGTTTGCTTACAATTGACTCACCAACGAAATATTTTATTTATCAGTCAGATATATCAGTCGATCATCAAAATTGCGGTGACGTTTCGTTGTCACTAACGTCAAAGCAAAAGTCTCGACGTAAATAAAGGATCTGTAATGATATAAATATAATTTGAAATTATTTGCATTACGAGTATGCTGTAAGGAGTACGGCAGCAAACATCTTGACCAATGGTGTTTTTCTGCCCTTGATGCTCTCCTGTAACATTATAAACAAACTTCAATTAAATAACAGTTATCAATACATTTTTTGCTGATTTAATAAAAGAAAATTGAATGTTATAAAATTAGATATAGTTAAGTAACTGTGTTTTTTCATTAAATATAGAATTTTACTAGACCCTATACCAGTTTATGTATCTTAAAGAAAAGAAGAAAATTGTGTACGTACATATAAAATGAAAAATAAATAGAAGCTATCTGCTGTAAAAAATTGGTGCCTTTAGCCTCCAAAAAGCGGCCGAGGTTCCATAAGGCCTATAAATTATTTATTAGGTGTGTGAAAGAAAACAAATATTGTTCCATTTCAACCCCATTTATGTTACAAATAAAAATGTGGTTTACCTACAATAAATTAAGCTGATGTAGAATAACATGTAATTTAACGAAATGTACAGCTACTATTTACCTAGGGTAAAGCTAAACCTTTTTACCTAGAGATTTTTTCACCATTTTTGGGTTAAATGCGTAATCACATTACATTTTAATATAATATGTGGCAATATTTTTGTACGTTGCGGCTGGGTTAGTAATTTAATATACCTAACTTTAATACATTAGTTTAACTCAATTGTATACAAAGCTATTGCTAGACTATTTCTATTTTATATCAATGAGATATTTCTAAAACTTTTATCGATTGAAACAATACTTGTAAGATAATATTCATGTACGCGCAGTTTTAATACTTAGTCTGGCACTGACGGTTTCACCGTATAAGCAGGTAAATCAATGATAAATAAATCAATTTTGAGTTTTAGCAGTATAATAAAAATCTAAAATCAATCCATATTTGCGTATCACCGTTAGGTAAAGGCAAATCAAATCGCACTCCAAATTTTACACTGTCAAATCGTACGGCCGTTGTCCGTGGACCATAAACTTGGCACTAGTCCATAAAACTTGCAAAAAAACTAGCGAACAAATAAATGTCCGTCGTCTGTTTTGTCAAATCTGCGCAGTACGTGCGCGCTCTTTGGACGGCGCGAGGAGCGAAGAACGGGCGCGAACTGATTTTATAGCGCCATAAAATCTCGTGAAACGCGCCCTTAAATCACACGGCAGCGTCGTATTTCATCGTTTTGGTTGTCAATGTTTATTTTATATCATATTTTACAGATCCCTCCTGTATAAATCACGCTCGGATTGACATACATTAAGGTCACGTACTTTTGGCAGAACCGCTTAGTTTGGAGCGCGTCCCCACCCGCTGCGATGCGTTGACAAGTGGTCGCCGTCCGCCCGCTCCGTGCGCCCTCGTGTTACCACGTCGCCGCACCGCGCCGCTCGCTGTGTGATCTATCGTGCATTGTTTCCTTGTTTCAGCGATAAGTGGAAAATTCGCGCGCCTGCACTTTCAGAATAACTGATAAAGCCGGGGTAAAAACCGCCGACAAATAATCTTATCCGACCGCCATCCTTTTCGACAATATATTATTATAATCATTCTCATATGAATGGATATTTAAGTAGTGATCGTACTCGTAAGAAATGGGACTACTGCATAATAATAGGGTTAAGTATCGGTCAATAGTGAGTACCTCATTTCGACGAGGAGGGGATTGTGAAAAAGGCCCTTAATGTGACGTAATCTTGCCAGAGATTGGCCACTTTAGTGCGAGCCGGGAAGCCCATTCACGGGGCCGTCACTCGGAATCAGAACTAATCTCGGCAACATTTTTTAATTTGCCGTAACAAAGCCTTGTCTTTGGTAGCGTTGATTTCATCAGCTTACATTGTCAGCCGCATTTTTGTCGACTTGAAAACGTGGAGAATTGTCCTAGGTAAAGAGAATAACAGACAGTTTAGATGTCGTAAATCGGTGTATATAATTTATATCTGTATTATGAGCATTCATAAGTATAATAACAAAGGTGATAAAGTCGGTGTTTCGCTATCTGAGCTCATGTTGTTCGCTCAGCGCCGCAGAGCAAGAGTTACACTTCTAGATTTATCAGTAATAAGTATCTCCTTAATTTAAAACTTTGCTGACGGCAAGTGGAACAACAATAGGAATAAATATAGTGCGCTCAGCTCGGTACCCTCAAGTCGCCTTTCTTCCGTACAAGCGAGGTTACTTCCAGCTGTTGGCATGCCCCATCTGTTTTGTTTTCAAGAAACAATTTTGGAATTTAGTTCAGATAAACAACTACGTATCTCCGTAATTTATATAGTGGGTTACAGTTACAATAACATGAAGTGTTTCTAATTAAATAAGTTAGTGACCGCAAAAAAGATAAACAATACTAACGGAAAAATTTGGGTTTATACGGAAAATAGACATCGTCACAACCAATTATCCGAATTAATCGAAAAATAACAACCTAATACGCAATAAAGTAAAATCGTTTCTTCGTATCCGATGCTAATATAAATTAATTTTCCTGTAACTTTCCAAATGAAAAGTTCATCGCTTCTTTCAAAAAAGCTTAATTCTGTAAAAAATATAGATATCTTTTAGGTACTTAACAAAGCATTAACTAGAAAGAAACGTTTTAACATAGAAAACATTATAGAAAAACAAATTGACGTTTTGCATCAAAGTTTATTCTAGTTTCGCAATGTCGAAGCCGTAACATAAAAACGGCTGTTCTATCGAAAGTGCTCTGTATAAAGAAGTAGTACCGTAATCATCGAAGACAAAACAATGCGATGAAAGGATCAGCGATTACTGAGCTGAGACGGAAACTATTGCATAAACAAATGAGTGGCGATCCGTCACCGGGCCC
The DNA here is from genome assembly GCA_944739405.2 of Euclidia mi. Lineage (NCBI taxonomy): Eukaryota > Metazoa > Arthropoda > Insecta > Lepidoptera > Erebidae > Euclidia > Euclidia mi. Next base: position 44,851,958 of record OX123183.2, on the reverse strand, counting down.
GCTTTGTGACGCGTCACGGTGACACACGACAGACATTTGACAGCAGTCTAACTTTTATGTGAATAAACATTTTATCTTTCTTATTTCCTTATCTTTTTTCTTTTATCTTTCGGTACCCACAGGACAGGCTTGCCTAGTGTGGGGCCACTGGTATATCAAACATTGTTACACGTATACTTTGGAAGTAAACATTTTTTATTTTATTTTATTTATTTAGCTATGACATTTTCACATTTGACATATCATCATCATCGGCCTAGCGCAATCCTAGTCATAGACTAATATATTATAACTGGAAAATCCCAGTTACATTCTAGGTTCTCGCCCGGGAGCCCGGGCTCGGCTTACTTGTCAAATCAGATTTGGCAGAACACCCTACAGTCTCATAATTATAACCACACTAGCTTTTGCCCACCGCTTCACGCGCGTTAAATTCGGGGTAACACAAATCCACTTTGAGTCTGAAGTTGTGTGAAGGCGCTCCTGATTATCCTAAAGACTTCAGAAACTCTATAGGGTACCAATAAAGTAACTCGGTCAGTATCCATGACATTATCTACCATTATCTACCGAAAGGCACATAATAACATCACCTTGCATACAGGCAAATGTCAAAGCTTATACATGTCCAATATATATCTATAAACATTTTCGCATTTATAATATTAGTAGGGAAAATCGTTTCAGCCGTCTATGCGTAGTTTATAATTATTAGTTTTTATATGCGACCAATTTAATCACCGTGCACAATATGACATTATGTATGATGTGACAGTACTGACAGATATGCGATAGTACATGCGCAGCACTCAATTATTAGCGCATGCGTTCTTGCTTCCAGGAGGTAAAGTGCCGTACAAACTTCTACCCTCCCTACAATCCCTCGTAGGTTAATTTTTGCAACTTATGGTAGCCTATGTCCGTCTCCATGGTCCAATATATCACTATATTAAATTTCAACAAAATTGGTTCAGCCGTTTTAGCGTGAAAACGGAAAATACATAAAAACATACACACTTTCGAAGTTATAATATTATTAGTAGGGATAGTTAAAGGCAAAGACATACAGCTCAGAAAAACAACTCTCCTATTTTATGTCAATTGCTGAAGAAATTTAAACAAAATGGATTACTCTTATTGAATTGTCATAGATAGCAAAAGCAATACTTTTACTATAAACCAACTTAGAACATGCTAGGCACAGTTATTGTTGAAGGAATTCACTAAAATACAGTATTACATTTTGCCCAGTCGCATTGGTATTTAGTAATGCGACTACACGATCCGTGCTGTTATTCTAAAAGCTGTATAAACAAGTAACCAGTTCATGTTTGTATTGAGTAAAACAACGCCAAATACTAATGAAATGATTGTAACGCTGTTTAAACCATTGGAAGGTTTCCAACAAAATACACCAAGTATACACAAAATTGGATCGGCATCCACAGAATGGAACGTAGTGGATTGCTACTCTTTAATAAGTGCGTACACATGGTATCGTTATGAACAACGAGTGAGCAAAACCATCGACAAACTCGTTTTTACAGCGGAGCGACATTCATTTCATGTGGTTTCATATCGTTCGTTCGTTCGCTGCGTTCTCGTGCCGCGTGTAAGCAATGGTGACAATTTGTCCGCTTTAAATAGCTTACGAAATTATGGCGCTGATAATGTTATGTTCCAATAGCTTCATTATGTTGGCACTGGTTCTTAGCGAATGACAACTGACAGTCATAAAAAAATAAATGCTGTCTTTTTGTTAAACATAATGTGCTCTTTGAAGTGCGACTATGGCTTCAGCAAGCAACACGCCAATGAAAGGGCGAACTTAGTCAAAAGAACCTTATACAATCTTTCTATCAAGAAAATATTTTTGAGGTCGTGTACTAGTAGGTAAATTATGCAAAATAGCTCGAGGTACCTTGCCATCCAAGTTATGAAAGGTACCGTTAGTGTACAAATATTTTTATATGAAACTACTGCGTGTACTGCACAGTGTCGCGTCACTGCGGGCCACGAGTAATCCACTTAGGATTAGCCATAAACAAGAAGGGCCATTGTCGCAACACGAGCGATCTGTTAGCGCCTAAGTGTAACTGATAAAGGGCGTCGACGGTATTGTTCGCAGCGGTATTAGGCTTTAATCCGGTGTCGCGAGCGAGCCTTGTTAGCTTGATTGTTCGGTGTCGCCGGCAGATGACCAACGTAAACCAAGCACGCTCCCGCTGCCTTCCGCACCTCCCTACGCAAAAATATAACCTCTTTGTGTTTGCATCTGCAGGTAAATTGTACACCGAAATTGGACCGTACTACGTGGCCGTTTTGAATGCAGCCTGTACATACTTGATACTTGATTGCACGGGCTGTTTCCGCAACTCCACGTCTTGGCGCGTATTTTGCGAGCCGGTACATATGAATTTTATTACTCTCTTGAAAACTTATTGTTATCAGAGCAGCTGAATGTATTGTTTATTAACGAGGATATGCGTCGGGCTATTTTGTAAACATGAATGCAAAAAGATTCATATAAATGTTAAACTAGTTGTTTTACGTAAGGTTAATAAAAATGGATTTATTCGTTTGTTATTCTGATTTTACTTAAGCACGTGGTTTGGATTTATACTTGTAATTTTCTTTCAATTTCTACAGTTCTTTGACTCTATTTATTTTAAGCTCATTACATAATTGTAGAGTAGGTATGTAGGTACATACTGAACAATTATTATGCTATGCTGGCAATTACTTATTTTACAATTGATGTAAGGGTTACTTTTTGATTGACAAACATATTTTTACACAAATTTCTTTAAAATTTAGGGCATTTTTCTTAAAGTTGGTATGCAGAAGGTCATTCAATCATTTATAATTTGTTTAAGGACTAACTAAGCTACTAAGGGCTGCCTTCGTGGTCTAGTGGATAGCGTATGCGACTGCTGATCGGAGGCCCCGGGTTCAATTCCCGGTTCGGGCAAAAGTGTTACTGGGTTTTTCCGAATTCGCAATAGCAGCACGGAGTCTGGTGATGTGCCCGGTAACGGCAATATGCTCGCCCCCCTATTACGTGGGACCTAAAAATTCATGGTGAAATGTGGGTGTAATATTACACCTCTGCCTACCCCTTCGGGGATACAGGCGTGAGTCTATAAAAAAAATAAGACTAACTAAGCATAGCATTATAGGTAAAATAATATCAATTATTGTGCTGTTCACAATAAAAATAATAGGTACATACCTAATTGTAGAAAACAAAAGTTTACTATTCTGCTGAGCACACCATGATTTCAAAAGAGGACTTCGTGAGGGTTTTTCTAAATCATTATACCCAGAATTTGATATAATTACTTTGTTAAAAATAAAACATGGAGTCTTATGCTGTGTGATAAGCGCTGTTATGTTTTTGCTTCTAAAGGATAAGTAATTATGCAAAAAAAAACAATTATTTTAATCATAGGTACTCTTGAAAACATATGGGTCGATGGAAGTGGACTAATTGGTTTAATTATCTTTTATCAGTCTACCGTATAACTAAAGCCATCTGTCTCTGGTGTCATGAAGATCTTTGACAGTCGTTATATTGAGTCAGTACGTCATGTCAGATTAAACTGACACTAGTGGCAGAGACGAGTAAGAATATAGACTTACAAAGTCGAACAAAAAAATGTGACTCGATAATTCGTTAACATAAATAACGAAAGATGTCGCTACGCGTATCGAATCGAAAAATAATTAGGGCCAGATGACGCGTGACGTCACTTGTACCCCCGCTTAATGGTACATAACATCACTAGATGGCGTTATATTCAATTTACTTGTCTTAAATTTATTAACGTGGACGAAAAACGACAACGTAGGTAGCCCTTGTGCAATGTGCAAGGTCATTCGAGAGTTGAGGCCCTCAAGGGTGCTCAACCTACCTACTACGGTACCATGGTACTATCAATAATGCTGCCGTTCTACTCTTTAATCAATTTTAATTTTCGAATTATGTGCGTGGTTTAAGTACTTTAAGGTCTAAATTTGCAATGAAATGTTGCACTATATTTTGCTGGTCTGATAACAAAGCTGGCAGATGGCCTCGTAAGCCCACCGAGCTTGGGGTCGATTAATTAGTCTTGATGAGCACTTTACACCTAGATGATATCCAGGGTCTGATGATGAAGCTGGGAGGTGGCCACGGCATCTCTGTAATAAAACGACATAACCCGACCGAGTTTGGGCTTGATTGATTTGTCTTGAGGAGCACTTTACACCTAGATGATATCCAGGGTCTGATGATGAAGCTGGGAGGTGGCCACGGCATCTCTGTAATAAAACGACATAACCCGACCGACTTTGGGCTTGATTGATTTGTCTTGAGGAGCACTTTACACCTAGATGATATCCAGGGTCTGATGATGAAGCTGGGAGGAGGCCACGGCATCTCTGTAATAAAACGACATAACCCGACCGAGTTTGGGCTTGATTGATTTGTCTTGAGGAGCACTTTACACCTAGATGATATCCAGGGTCTGATGATGAAGCTGGAGGTGGCCACAGCATCTCTGTTATAAAACGACATACTTACTTAAGCCCACCAAGTTTGGGTGGATTAATTTGTCTTGGGGAGCTCTTTAGGTACACCTAGATGATATTCGGGGTCTGATAATGAAGCTGGAGGTGGCTACGGCATCTTTGTAATAAAACGATGTAACCCTACCGAGTATACCCTAGACGGCCGGTTGGCGTAGCGGGAGTGTAAGCGACGGCTACGTCAAAGGTCGCGGGTTCGATTCCCGCTCAAGTCAAACATTTGTGTGCATGAATATGGATATTTGTCTTGATCTGGGTGTTTCTATGTATAACATATAAGTATGTATTTACAAAAAAAAGTATAAATATAGGTATGTATGTTTATCCATTATCTAGTACCCATAGTAGGGTCATTTCGCCTGTTCGCATCCATTTAGTACAGTTGAATTTAAAGGACAATGGGCGGTTTTGGGCGGTCGGCGGCCATCAATGAATTGAATATCAAATGAAAGTACTAATAATTAGGAACATCTTTTACTATGGGCGTTACGCTGTATTCCATTTAGGAAAAGAAATATTTGAATGTCAATATAACCTAATTGTATAGATAAAAGTTTTGTGACACGGTAACACATCATCAATATACCTAATTATATAATAAAGTATCGCACGTGATCTTTCGTGTGAAGATAGCTCGGCGTTATAAGGCTGAGCACCTAGTACAGGGCGTGTAAAATATTGAAGTGTACCGAGAGCAACAAATAAGACGTCTTAGCGAATATATTGAAGAGGAAGAAGTGTGGTTGTTACCCGTTCGAATACAGTCAAGGCACGTAAGACCTAGGACTTATTTATCATCGTCCTAGCGTTATCCCGGTTGCATCCGAGACTTACGCCTTGAAGCTCGACGTCCGCTTACTAGTCCAAACAGACATGACAGAATATCGGCTTTTCCACAGAAGGATCACTGCCGTCTGACCTCCGTAACCCAAAGGTATAGCGATATTTGATAGCTTAGACCAGTATCAGTTTATTTGAGGCAACCGTATTGACTTTCAAAGATCTTCATTAAAGCCAAGACCGACGGTATATTCTGCTCTCCGAGGCATGGGGCAAATGCTGGTCAAATGCTGCGCACATAATTATTATGTGCGTAGTATGGTATATTATATACTTATATGGCTGGGTAAGAAATCAACCCGAAGAGTTGCGATTAGCAGCAGCAGAATTAACTGGGATTATAGAGGATGAATGAGAGGAACTAGGCTACACAAGGCTTAAAATCATACTTAATTCTTTTTTTAAACCATTATGTTCTTTCATAACTTTATCTACATACAATAATTAATTATGCATTATAATAGCTTATCATTTATTGATGATATTATGTTAGTTATATACAGGGTGTAACAAGACCCTTAACGAAAACTGAAATCCTATGTTGTACCAATCAGTACGAACATTTTTTACTTGGACACTATACCTGGGAAATTCCTGGTTCAGGAGATATTGAGGCTCAAAGTTAGTATGGATTTTTTCTAATTAGCAGCTCGGTACCCTCAAGTCGCCTTTCTTCCGTACAAGCGAGGTTACTTCCAGCTGTTGGCATGCCCCATCTGTTTTGTTTTCAAGAAACAATTTTGGAATTTAGTTCAGATAAACAACTACGTATCTCCGTAATTTATATAGTGGGTTACAGTTACAATAACATGAAGTGTTTCTAATTAAATAAGTTAGTGACCGCAAAAAAGATAAACAATACTAACGGAAAAATTTGGGTTTATACGGAAAATAGACATCGTCACAACCAATTATCCGAATTAATCGAAAAATAACAACCTAATACGCAATAAAGTAAAATCGTTTCTTCGTATCCGATGCTAATATAAATTAATTTTCCTGTAACTTTCCAAATGAAAAGTTCATCGCTTCTTTCAAAAAAGCTTAATTCTGTAAAAAATATAGATATCTTTTAGGTACTTAACAAAGCATTAACTAGAAAGAAACGTTTTAACATAGAAAACATTATAGAAAAACAAATTGACGTTTTGCATCAAAGTTTATTCTAGTTTCGCAATGTCGAAGCCGTAACATAAAAACGGCTGTTCTATCGAAAGTGCTCTGTATAAAGAAGTAGTACCGTAATCATCGAAGACAAAACAATGCGATGAAAGGATCAGCGATTACTGAGCTGAGACGGAAACTATTGCATAAACAAATGAGTGGCGATCCGTCACCGGGCCCGCTTTGTGACGCGTCACGGTGACACACGACAGACATTTGACAGCAGTCTAACTTTTATGTGAATAAACATTTTATCTTTCTTATTTCCTTATCTTTTTTCTTTTATCTTTCGGTACCCACAGGACAGGCTTGCCTAGTGTGGGGCCACTGGTATATCAAACATTGTTACACGTATACTTTGGAAGTAAACATTTTTTATTTTATTTTATTTATTTAGCTATGACATTTTCACATTTGACATATCATCATCATCGGCCTAGCGCAATCCTAGTCATAGACTAATATATTATAACTGGAAAATCCCAGTTACATTCTAGGTTCTCGCCCGGGAGCCCGGGCTCGGCTTACTTGTCAAATCAGATTTGGCAGAACACCCTACAGTCTCATAATTATAACCACACTAGCTTTTGCCCACCGCTTCACGCGCGTTAAATTCGGGGTAACACAAATCCACTTTGAGTCTGAAGTTGTGTGAAGGCGCTCCTGATTATCCTAAAGACTTCAGAAACTCTATAGGGTACCAATAAAGTAACTCGGTCAGTATCCATGACATTATCTACCATTATCTACCGAAAGGCACATAATAACATCACCTTGCATACAGGCAAATGTCAAAGCTTATACATGTCCAATATATATCTATAAACATTTTCGCATTTATAATATTAGTAGGGAAAATCGTTTCAGCCGTCTATGCGTAGTTTATAATTATTAGTTTTTATATGCGACCAATTTAATCACCGTGCACAATATGACATTATGTATGATGTGACAGTACTGACAGATATGCGATAGTACATGCGCAGCACTCAATTATTAGCGCATGCGTTCTTGCTTCCAGGAGGTAAAGTGCCGTACAAACTTCTACCCTCCCTACAATCCCTCGTAGGTTAATTTTTGCAACTTATGGTAGCCTATGTCCGTCTCCATGGTCCAATATATCACTATATTAAATTTCAACAAAATTGGTTCAGCCGTTTTAGCGTGAAAACGGAAAATACATAAAAACATACACACTTTCGAAGTTATAATATTATTAGTAGGGATAGTTAAAGGCAAAGACATACAGCTCAGAAAAACAACTCTCCTATTTTATGTCAATTGCTGAAGAAATTTAAACAAAATGGATTACTCTTATTGAATTGTCATAGATAGCAAAAGCAATACTTTTACTATAAACCAACTTAGAACATGCTAGGCACAGTTATTGTTGAAGGAATTCACTAAAATACAGTATTAAATTTTGCCCAGTCGCATTGGTATTTAGTAATGCGACTACACGATCCGTGCTGTTATTCTAAAAGCTGTATAAACAAGTAACCAGTTCATGTTTGTATTGAGTAAAACAACGCCAAATACTAATGAAATGATTGTAACGCTGTTTAAACCATTGGAAGGTTTCCAACAAAATACACCAAGTATACACAAAATTGGATCGGCATCCACAGAATGGAACGTAGTGGATTGCTACTCTTTAATAAGTGCGTACACATGGTATCGTTATGAACAACGAGTGAGCAAAACCATCGACAAACTCGTTTTTACAGCGGAGCGACATTCATTTCATGTGGTTTCATATCGTTCGTTCGTTCGCTGCGTTCTCGTGCCGCGTGTAAGCAATGGTGACAATTTGTCCGCTTTAAATAGCTTACGAAATTATGGCGCTGATAATGTTATGTTCCAATAGCTTCATTATGTTGGCACTGGTTCTTAGCGAATGACAACTGACAGTCATAAAAAAATAAATGCTGTCTTTTTGTTAAACATAATGTGCTCTTTGAAGTGCGACTATGGCTTCAGCAAGCAACACGCCAATGAAAGGGCGAACTTAGTCAAAAGAACCTTATACAATCTTTCTATCAAGAAAATATTTTTGAGGTCGTGTACTAGTAGGTAAATTATGCAAAATAGCTCGAGGTACCTTGCCATCCAAGTTATGAAAGGTACCGTTAGTGTACAAATATTTTTATATGAAACTACTGCGTGTACTGCACAGTGTCGCGTCACTGCGGGCCACGAGTAATCCACTTAGGATTAGCCATAAACAAGAAGGGCCATTGTCGCAACACGAGCGATCTGTTAGCGCCTAAGTGTAACTGATAAAGGGCGTCGACGGTATTGTTCGCAGCGGTATTAGGCTTTAATCCGGTGTCGCGAGCGAGCCTTGTTAGCTTGATTGTTCGGTGTCGCCGGCAGATGACCAACGTAAACCAAGCACGCTCCCGCTGCCTTCCGCACCTCCCTACGCAAAAATATAACCTCTTTGTGTTTGCATCTGCAGGTAAATTGTACACCGAAATTGGACCGTACTACGTGGCCGTTTTGAATGCAGCCTGTACATACTTGATACTTGATTGCACGGGCTGTTTCCGCAACTCCACGTCTTGGCGCGTATTTTGCGAGCCGGTACATATGAATTTTATTACTCTCTTGAAAACTTATTGTTATCAGAGCAGCTGAATGTATTGTTTATTAACGAGGATATGCGTCGGGCTATTTTGTAAACATGAATGCAAAAAGATTCATATAAATGTTAAACTAGTTGTTTTACGTAAGGTTAATAAAAATGGATTTATTCGTTTGTTATTCTGATTTTACTTAAGCACGTGGTTTGGATTTATACTTGTAATTTTCTTTCAATTTCTACAGTTCTTTGACTCTATTTATTTTAAGCTCATTACATAATTGTAGAGTAGGTATGTAGGTACATACTGAACAATTATTATGCTATGCTGGCAATTACTTATTTTACAATTGATGTAAGGGTTACTTTTTGATTGACAAACATATTTTTACACAAATTTCTTTAAAATTTAGGGCATTTTTCTTAAAGTTGGTATGCAGAAGGTCATTCAATCATTTATAATTTGTTTAAGGACTAACTAAGCTACTAAGGGCTGCCTTCGTGGTCTAGTGGATAGCGTATGCGACTGCTGATCGGAGGCCCCGGGTTCAATTCCCGGTTCGGGCAAAAGTGTTACTGGGTTTTTCCGAATTCGCAATAGCAGCACGGAGTCTGGTGATGGGCCGGTAACGGCAATATGCTCGCCCCCCTATTACGTGGGACCTAAAAATTCATGGTGAAATGTGGGTGTAATATTACACCTCTGCCTACCCCTTCGGGGATACAGGCGTGAGTCTATAAAAAAAATAAGACTAACTAAGCATAGCATTATAGGTAAAATAATATCAATTATTGTGCTGTTCACAATAAAAATAATAGGTACATACCTAATTGTAGAAAACAAAAGTTTACTATTCTGCTGAGCACACCATGATTTCAAAAGAGGACTTCGTGAGGGTTTTTCTAAATCATTATACCCAGAATTTGATATAATTACTTTGTTAAAAATAAAACATGGAGTCTTATGCTGTGTGATAAGCGCTGTTATGTTTTTGCTTCTAAAGGATAAGTAATTATGCAAAAAAAAACAATTATTTTAATCATAGGTACTCTTGAAAACATATGGGTCGATGGAAGTGGACTAATTGGTTTAATTATCTTTTATCAGTCTACCGTATAACTAAAGCCATCTGTCCCTGGTGTCATGAAGATCTTTGACAGTCGTTATATTGAGTCAGTACGTCATGTCAGATTAAACTGACACTAGTGGCAGAGACGAGTAAGAATATAGACTTACAAAGTCGAACAAAAAAATGTGACTCGATAATTCGTTAACATAAATAACGAAAGATGTCGCTACGCGTATCGAATCGAAAAATAATTAGGGCCAGATGACGCGTGACGTCACTTGTACCCCCGCTTAATGGTACATAACATCACTAGATGGCGTTATATTCAATTTACTTGTCTTAAATTTATTAACGTGGACGAAAAACGACAACGTAGGTAGCCCTTGTGCAATGTGCAAGGTCATTCGAGAGTTGAGGCCCTCAAGGGTGCTCAACCTACCTACTACGGTACCATGGTACTATCAATAATGCTGCCGTTCTACTCTTTAATCAATTTTAATTTTCGAATTATGTGCGTGGTTTAAGTACTTTAAGGTCTAAATTTGCAATGAAATGTTGCACTATATTTTGCTGGTCTGATAACAAAGCTGGCAGATGGCCTCGTAAGCCCACCGAGCTTGGGGTCGATTAATTAGTCTTGATGAGCACTTTACACCTAGATGATATCCAGGGTCTGATGATGAAGCTGGGAGGTGGCCACGGCATCTCTGTAATAAAACGACATAACCCGACCGAGTTTGGGCTTGATTGATTTGTCTTGAGGAGCACTTTACACCTAGATGATATCCAGGGTCTGATGATGAAGCTGGGAGGTGGCCACGGCATCTCTGTAATAAAACGACATAACCCGACCGAGTTTGGGCTTGATTGATTTGTCTTGAGGAGCACTTTACACCTAGATGATATCCAGGGTCTGATGATGAAGCTGGAGGTGGCCACAGCATCTCTGTTATAAAACGACATACTTACTTAAGCCCACCAAGTTTGGGTGGATTAATTTGTCTTGGGGAGCTCTTTAGGTACACCTAGATGATATTCGGGGTCTGATAATGAAGCTGGAGGTGGCTACGGCATCTTTGTAATAAAACGATGTAACCCTACCGAGTATACCCTAGACGGCCGGTTGGCGTAGCGGGAGTGTAAGCGACGGCTACGTCAAAGGTCGCGGGTTCGATTCCCGCTCAAGTCAAACATTTGTGTGCATGAATATGGATATTTGTCTTGATCTGGGTGTTTCTATGTATAACATATAAGTATGTATTTACAAAAAAAAGTATAACTATAGGTATGTATGTTTATCCATTATCTAGTACCCATAGTAGGGTCATTTCGCCTGTTCGCATCCATTTAGTACAGTTGAATTTAAAGGACAATGGGCGGTTTTGGGCGGTCGGCGGCCATCAATGAATTGAATATCAAATGAAAGTACTAATAATTAGGAACATCTTTTACTATGGGCGTTACGCTGTATTCCATTTAGGAAAAGAAATATTTGAATGTCAATATAACCTAATTGTATAGATAAAAGTTTTGTGACACGGTAACACATCATCAATATACCTAATTATATAATAAAGTATCGCACGTGATCTTTCGTGTGAAGATAGCTCGGCGTTATAAGGCTGAGCACCTAGTACAGGGCGTGTAAAATATTGAAGTGTACCGAGAGCAACAAATAAGACGTCTTAGCGAATATATTGAAGAGGAAGAAGTGTGGTTGTTACCCGTTCGAATACAGTCAAGGCACGTAAGACCTAGGACTTATTTATCATCGTCCTAGCGTTATCCCGGTTGCATCCGAGACTTACGCCTTGAAGCTCGACGTCCGCTTACTAGTCCAAACAGACATGACAGAATATCGGCTTTTCCACAGAAGGATCACTGCCGTCTGACCTCCGTAACCCAAAGGTATAGCGATATTTCATAGCTTAGACCAGTATCAGTTTATTTGAGGCAACCGTATTGACTTTCAAAGATCTTCATTAAAGCCAAGACCGACGGTATATTCTGCTCTCCGAGGCATGGGGCAAATGCTGGTCAAATGCTGCGCACATAATTATTATGTGCGTAGTATGGTATATTATATACTTATATGGCTGGGTAAGAAATCAACCCGAAGAGTTGCGATTAGCTGCAGCAGAATTAACTGGGATTATAGAGGATGAATGAGAGGAACTAGGCTACACAAGGCTACACAAGGCTTAAAATCATACTTAATTCTTTTTTTAAACCATTATGTTCTTTCATAACTTTATCTACATACAATAATTAATTATGCATTATAATAGCTTATCATTTATTGATGATATTATGTTAGTTATATACAGGGTGTAACAAGACCCTTAACGAAAACTGAAATCCTATGTTGTACCAATCAGTACGAACATTTTTTACTTGGACACTATACCTGGGAAATTCCTGGTTCAGGAGATATTGAGGCTCAAAGTTAGTATGGATTTTTTCTAATTAGGTACAAAATCGATGCATTAACCCCCTCATATTTTCTTTAGATGCCCTATATTCCCATGAATATGTAGGTATTTCGAGAATTGCACGCGCGCGCTTTTAATTGCAGTTAAAAAAATGTGAAAACTCAAAAAAAAATCGTTTCCCAGCTATTATTTTTGGTTAGTAGCATATATACACCGCTATTTTTTAATTAGTAAAAAAAAATTTAACAGGGCACTAAGTATCTTTAACTGATCATAATTATGTAGTTGAAAAATAAAAACACTAAGTCCCAAAACTGTCCACAAAAATACGTGATAATTGGTAAATGCAATACTAATACTATGACCGACCCGTGTACTATCATACCATTGATAAATTAGAAACCCCCCCCCCCCGCCCCTCTGCGCCTGCGCCACGCCCCGACGATGCGACAGACAGTACTAAATTACTAGTGAAAGTTAGCGTATCTAATTTCGTTGCAAAACTTGTTTGTCTACGTTTGCCCGACGCGATGGCCTATCATATCAGTTCATATCACGGGAGTATGTAGCTATGCTTCGTGCGTACTTTTTGAGTGGAAAAATCGCGAGTGCAGCTGTGTACCCATGGACATCGTATTGTGAGTGTACAAAAGTGACCGGGTCAGTGTCAAACAATTAAAACGGTGCATATTGGATGCTTTTGACAACGGTGGTGGACATTTCGAAGGACAATGGAAATACTTGTAAGTTTAGTAAGTAAGTTTACTAACTTCATAAATACGCCAAAATTACTCTTTTCTTTTAGTCCAGAACACCATCTTTTATTTTGATATTTGTTTGCTTTCTAATTACATACCTCCGTATTTAATTACTTGTTAAACGATAAATGTTACCGGTCCTACGCCCGAATGAAGCATGAAGGAGAGGGTAGAACTAACAAAATTAAAAAATAACTACCTACATTTATTATTTTTCTTCATTTTATTTTCTATTGCTACCTACATCATAAGTGCGACAGAGAGAATGCGAATGAGCAGGATGGAATATTATCAATGAATTAGTGAATGGATTGTAAAATATGACTATGATTTAAGTGAGATTTTCTACAATAAACAAATGACAATAACTTTGCTTTTTATTGATATTATGAAATTCTTACGTCACATATATGATAATAATATCTTCGCTAATCTGTCCTTAAAGTTTTTGTACTAATTAAAAAATAGCGGTGTATATGGTTGGCATGATGTCCACAACGAGTAGACTTCGGCTTGGTGATGGGTCTTGTGACAGTCTGTACCCTTATAACCAAATAAAGATTTTATGTTTATAACAAATTGTATGGTAACTGTATTATATATGTAGGTATATTATTTAACATTAGTTACATCTAAATAGTAAAATGCACCTACCACTTTCATCTCTGCACCACCTTAAGGTTGACAGGTAGAGAATGCCATATGGCATTATGTCCACCGATGTACACTATGTTTGTGCATAAATGATTAAATAAAATAAATAAATAAACTGTGCTTACATTTTTAAGATTTACATTAGTAAGCACAGTTACCATACATTTGATATACATTTGATACAATAATATGTGATATATTATAAAATGACAATCTAAATAAGTTGTTTCACTTTCTTTAACACTTTCGTTAGCCAGAGTAGTAAGTAAAACGATTAAAGTTTCAAAATTTTTCACAGTGATAACACTTGTCCACAATAATCGTAGGACTAAAACACACTAATTAATAACAAAATCATTCGTGGCCGTGGACCGCCTAGGCTCCATACAAAAATGCCCATTGTCCTTTGAAGGAGAAAATAAAAATGTAAAAAATTTGTTCCAGCAAATTGATTCAAAGAAAAATGTATGTAATGCGTTCATTATATAGTCTATTTTAATATTAGCTTTCACTTTTCTTCGAAACTTGTTGTGTTTTTTTTAAATAAACAAGCTTCAAAATTTGGCATTTTGCCCAGTTTGCGTCCAAAAAATCCAAATTGCGTCCACCTGTGGACCATTTCGCGTCCACCAGCTTAGAGAAGGAATATAAGGGTGATATTGTTAAGCCAATCTAAAGAAAGATTGGCTTTTTACAATTTCTACATTTAAAATTAAAGTTATAAAAAAGTCAACATTATTATCATTATTAAATCACTCTAAAGAAACTATAAACTATTTATTGTTTTCAACATCGATGGAACTTAAAATCAAAGACAAAAAAACATAACGATAGGTTGTGTTGATTACTAATAAACTAATTTAAATAATAGTTACAGGTAGCACGCCACTGCGTAATGTTGATGATGTGCATGTATTGTTAGAGAGAGATGCAGGGGGCCTTTAATGTTGCGTTCTCTCTCCCACCGGCGGACACGAAAAGGCCCCACTCTGCCACTCTATTCTTAATATCTCTATGCTCTTGTACGTTGAGGTATTGGCGGTACTGACTTTTTATTTTAGTAGTGTGTTAGTATACTTATTTTCGAGCATTTTTAAAGGGAGGTCCGTAAATGGACGTGAATTGGGCGATGGACGCGAACAGGCGAAATGACCCTACAAGCTCAAAGCTCTGCTTAGTTACTCAAAAACTATTAAGCATACTTTTATTGAATTGTTTTATTTTTTTGTTTTCTGCTATTTTGTTAACTGTAAAATAACTAAGTACATTTAAAATAGTTTTTCTACATACATTATTATTGTCAGTGCTATGCATACCGTAATTGTCATATTATATCAGATACAATGCCTTTTAAGTGTTTACCTTAACTGTATAAATATATATGATGTGGTTGTGCTAATAAATAAATAAATTAATTAATTAATTTGGGACTAGATGGTGTTGTGTGAATGTGGTAGAATATTATATTATATAATTATAGTTTGGGCTCGATTGAATTTTCTTGAGGAACACTTTACACCTAGGTGATAATAATTATGATACTACGATACTACCTATAGCGGTACCGGGTTCGATTCTAGGTATACCTAGTTGCTTTTTGCATTTTCTCATACAAAGTACCTAGTTAATAAATAATATGGTCTCACTCATGGTATGAGTTCGTGCGTGCGTCCTTGAGGCATACATAGAACTAGTTCGTAGATGGTTGTTTACGAATTGTTACTAAATAAGTGTATCTACCTATAAAACCCGTAACGTACCCATCCCATCCAAATAGGTAATTTTATTTTGGTTTAAGCGTCATTTAGTGAAAATTCAATGTAAACCGTTGTACATTACCTTTCGTGTTTTTACTACGCCATCTATTAGTACACGTTCAAAAGTGATAAAATATGCACGTAAAATGAAATAGATAAATTAGCTTATTATGAGCAATATTACCAATTCTAAAAAATACTTAAACAATTTCAATGGCCGTTAATGAAAAAATAATGATATTTTTATGACTTGTCTGGCTGTAATTAACGTCGCGTGCTATTTGATCAGCGCCCTCTGGATATAGCTCGCGATTTGAGCTTTTTCCGAGGCACATTTTTTTGTTCGACTTTGGCAGTCTATATTCTTACTCGTCTCTGCTAGTGGCAATGAATACAGATTTACATAATAAAAGCGCGTTTCTTAAGAATTTCGTGTGCCGATTCAAATTGGCGAGTTGGCGGGTGTCGTCAGTTCGTCTTTCTTGCACTCATAGAGACAGCTGTCACAGCGCGACTGCCACGCCGCCAAGCGGAAATTTGGGTCACAGAAAGTTTGTCTACAGAGCGCTCATAAGAAATGCGCCTCTATATAAATATCTATGCTCTATGCTAGTGGGGAAAAAGTCTACCACGCTGTAAAATATTCGGAACGCATGCAACAAATTATGTCTCTTCATCACTTTAGAGGAACTGACTGTTATAATAAAAAATGCCAATGGCATTAAATTTGCTTTGGTACATAATGTTCAATCTGTGCAAAAATAAATAGGTACATAAACAAACTTGCACGAATCATCAAACGTCTATCACTTTACGAACGCTCAACGTCGCAGTCACAACTAAATTCCTTACAAACCGTAGCACCGGCCATCATTTGATATGTACACACAGCATGCACACTAAAACAATAAAGCAACTGTATTAATGTGTTACCTCCTTCAATAGAAAGTGTATAAGCAATCAGAATATTTGAAACTAGCAAGCCAACGGACCACATACGATCATAATATTATACGTACTATTTGTGTTTTTGTGTGTGTATTTATGTGTATGCGTGTGTGTATGTATGTTTTTATTCGACCATGACTAGTTAGTAAGCATAACTGCGAGAGAGGTTGGTACTTTGTGTGATTTAAACATCGTGACGATCATGGTTAAACTTTGTCAGCCTTATAAAATTTGGACTAAATAAAGCTCTAAATTTGGTCCAGGCCTTATGTATGTATATGAAAGTTAATAGCCATACATAGGTTAAGGCAATATGTCTCTATTTTGTACCAAAATATAATTGAATACGCGCATTATATGACCTTGCGAATGATCGTCACTGTTGCTAGTAAGCTACCGTGAGTATCGACACATTCACGGCTTAAGATGCCGATGTGGACGAAATTTTTGACATTTTGATAAAGAAATAGGGCAGAAAATTTATCAGACTGTAAACAAGTAGACATATTTGACTACCCTTCATAAAATAAGCCTTATCTATAAGATTTTTCGAATGGTTCAGAAGTTATTTGATGGAGCGGAGGTAGTGTGTAAGGATTGGTAGCTACGTAAGTAACTCAGATTATATTGAATTCGGAGTACCACAGGGTAGTATTCTCGGGCCCACATTATTCAATCTGTATATTAATGACATGCACGAAATCCGATTGAAAAATGCCCACATGCTGTGCTATGCAGATGACACAGCAATAATCTTCTACGGCCCCACTTGGCCTGCTGTGTACTCCTTGGCCGAAAAAGGAATATCACAAATCTCACAGTGGCTGGAACGTAACCTCCTAACGCTTAACACGAAGAAAACAATGTACCTCTGTTTCCATATTACCTCAGTCTCAGCTCCGAGGACAAATACGGTTATAAGAATCCACAACGAGTCTTGCAGCGAACAACCCACGTGCTCTTGTGAACCACTGACTCGCACTAACGTCTTTAAATATCTTGGTGTACATATTGACGAAAATCTGTCATTTAGGACACATATTGGAGTCCTCTCTGGTCGATTGCGCAAAGTCATTAAGGTTATGAGAAATCTTCGTGATAAAGCTTGCATAGAAACCCTCAGAACAGTATACTATGCGTTATGCCAGTCTTTAATCATATACTGCGTTTCTTGCTGGGGCAGTGCTGCCAAAACCTATATGATTCAGGTTGAAAGAGCCCAGCGTTCGGTCCTTAAAGTAATGTTACAAAAGCCTTTCAGATATTCTACCAAACAACTCTACAAAGATGCCAGTGTTCTTAGCGTACGTCAACTATTTATATTTAGAATTTCACTTTGCATGCATAAGTCTATCGTGTCATCGGCTAATTTGAATCCACTTCTGAATCGTAGAGTTTACAGGTTACCTATTTCGATGGTAAGCACCAGATTTGCACAGCGGCATGGTGATTTCATAGGAGCGCATATCTATAACAGGGTCGCCAAGCACTGTGTTATTAAAAACAAAACTTTAAATGAGGCAAAACAACTTCTATATAAATGGCTTCAAAGCCTAGATTATGATACTACTGAAAGCATATTAAAAATTGAAAGCTAATGTTTAATAATAAAAAAAGTGTAATTATGTTTAGATTGTATCAGATTTTCTTTTTCTATTTTCCCTTTTTTATATACATTCTTGTTTTTTGCATTCTTCCGTGTTTATCGTGATGCGAGAGTGGATAGTTTAAGAATACAGATTTTCTCGATACAAGCTTGCCTAGTGAGAAAATCAACGATTAAACTTAGTTTTGATAAACACTCTCTGTAAAATGTTTACTTTACAATAAGTGTTATTTATTGTACTTTAATCACCCTTGTAACATTTTGCAGCAATAAATGTTTTTATTATTTATTATTATCTTTCATAAAGATGATCGAGAAGACTGTTCAATTTTAGGGTTCTGTTCTGTTGTAAACAAGAAACCTTCGCTATGTCGGTCCGGCCGTCAGTCCGGCCGCGCTTTACGCAAAAACTATGAGCATTAGAGATACACAGACAAAACTACGAAAACATTTTGAAAAAGTTACGTCTATCGTACACCTAAATGAGAAAGAGGTTTATTTTTATTTTTCTGAAATATCGTTTCGGGTATCGTTTAGGTACACTTACGTATGGGAGAGTTTGTATGTTAGTAGCTATGTTATTTTATAATATATCCAAGTTTAATTGCTCGATTAACTAATACAAATAGCATAACACCGTTACCAAAGCAGACTACCAATACTTGGAACCGGTGACAGAGTTCCAAGGAACACATTTAAGCGTCTGTTATATTGTTGTGACTACATTCTGACTTTGAGCTGGCGACTACACTGAGTATTGCGGATTGAACAATATTTTGGTACCACCTTATTTTCAGCATAGTCAAATATATTGGTCCGAGAGCTGAAAACATACTACATACCTCTCTTATTGTACCCCAACATGGAACTGCAGACCTGGCTGACGAGTAGCGGGGCTATAGAAAAATATGTTTATTTTTTTGTCCAGAAATGTATTTGAGGCAACGTGCATTTTTTCAATGTTGTAGTTTAATGTTAAGAGAATCAAAAAAAAATAAGCCAGAAGATTTAGTCGGGGCTTTAACATTACCAGGCGTTTTTTATATTGGTTTGCAAAATATTTTTGTCTTGTTTTGCTCTTTGTATAACGTGTGATTTCGTGTCTCTAGTTGAGAAAATTAATTGTTATTGAGGTGTTTTACTTTCAATTTTCAATCAATTCATTTCTTTACATAGCAGTAGATTTTGGCTCATCGGAGTATACCGAAGTAAATAATATCTGGAAATATTTAAGGTTTTTTTTTCTGTTCTGACAACAAACTCTCCAGAGTCCTCAGTCAAAAAATTACATGTGACTTTAGGTAATTTTTTAGGCAGTCGAGTTCCTTACTTAGAAGAAGGTACGATTTAGCTCTGCAGAATATGTGTAAGTCAATGGTTATTTATGTAGAACATAACAATGTGAGCCTGAGGAAATATTCGCTACGTTAAACCCCCCATGGTTAACTCTTCCGCTGCTGGGATCAAACTGACGTAAGTACTTGTGTGAGTGAATACGGGTGAAATTTGGCCAGAATGCTACTATACTTAGGTATACTATAAGAACAGGGGAAATCGATGGCTATAAAATTATCAACTAAAAGAATATAATTTAGGGGGTCGCGTGAATAAATCGCTTCAAATAATGCACTTACTTATGTGCCCTGTAGAAAAGCTGTACTAATATAAGTACATGTAGTACTATTTGAAACGGTATTATCAGGGCATTTAAAGTAATATATAAAATTTCTTGTAATTATTGAGAAAACTTTTCACATTCGAAAGTTGTACACTACAGCCGTTACATTAATCTCTAACGACAAGTTTAGAACCTATCGAGTGACGAGCCATACATCCAAATCTGTTTAGATATTTAGAAGTTATGTTGGAATAAAGAAACTTGTATATACACGAACATACAAGAGCTTTACAAACATTACAATACTTTTTTCTACAGTCGTGTTATAACTCATCTAGTGACGTGACCATCTATTTGAACTGCGACAGCTATGCTTTGAGCCTTGGCGGTCGACGATGAGTTTCGGAACCGCATTGACAAGTCTGCTTGGTGTTTGATGGGTTTTTAGGGTTCCGTTGTCCACAAGAAACCCTTATAGTTTCGTCATGTCCGTCCGTCTGTCCGTCCGCAGCCTATCTCAAAGACGCCTGGTGCTAGAGAGCCGATATTTGACATGAATATAGACATACAAATTTGCAACAAAACTGTAGAATAAAATTTAGGAAAATATTTTTTTAAGGGTATCTCCCTACATATATAGTGGGGTTGAATTTTTTTTGGTTGAGTACCCCATTGTGTAGGGTACATCACAAATGTAGTACATATAACGAATTTAAAAGAAAAACTATCACGGCTAAGTAGACATCACTAGTTTACGAGTAATCGTCGGTTAACTTACAAATACCTATTTCCGTGAGTTTACATTGGGAGCGCTGGCTTAATCTTAAAGATGCCCGTTTTTAGTCCCATGTGAAACAGAAGTTATTATCAATAATGGCCATTATGGGCAACTACGGAACCCTAGATTGCGCGTGGCACGACACGCACTTGGCCGGTTTTGTGTTTAAAACTGCAAGCCGTCATTTAGAATTATGTCACTAGTTCAAGAAAAACTGTGCAACCACTCTGACACCGCATATGACATGTGTATATGTTGGTTTACTGCTGTAGCTTCAAAGTATCAATCTTAAATCCATACAAAAATTATAAAGCTGAAGAGTTTGTTTGTTTGCAGGTTTAGTTTGAACGCGCTAATACCAGGAAAATCTTATTTGATTTGAATAATTCTGGGTTGTGTAGCCCATTTACCAAAGAAGAATATATGCTATGCTACATCACGCTACGACCCACAGCTGCAGAGCAGTAGCCTTGAATAACGTGGGTGTTACCGCGGGTTTAGCTATAATTATATAAGTTATAGGTTTATATAATTATATCCTTATTTCGCACGACGGTTGAACGACTTATATTTTACAAAGGCGTTCTTATTGAATTTAGATTGTCGAGAAAGATTGATGAATGGCACAGAAGGTTATGTCATTGGAAAAGGTTCCAGATAACCTTTTCAAGGTATCCGCGAAATAGGACTGTCTAATAATAATGAATTAGACTTTTGAATAATAACATTTCGATATTATATTATCATACGTAGGTAGCGGTTTCTCTTGTGGTAGACAAAGAAGGTGTGTCTTTTTTATACAGGCGGTAAGGGCCTAGCCACTTAAACCATTGCGGTGTCCATCGACGTCTCGCAGCGGCGGGTTAAGCAAAATTTCATTAGCATTAGCCTTGCCACGATTCCATCTCTTTTGCGGCATAGGTCCAATGATGTTATATAATATACAGCGTTCTAAAGGTTAACCTACGTAAGCAGTTAGTCTCCAAGCATGTCTTGACCATTCTTGATATTTCATATTCCAAAATATATTCACCTAAATCTCACAAGTATCAAGTTCAATATATAGTAGGTAAGTACCTATATTTTCAAATAAGATGTTAAGTTTGCACAGAAAGATGTATTCTCTTCGACAAGTGTATCGTATGTTTATTGAACATGAGTTATCCGGAGTTCGCCGGCGGCGTTGTTAATTAGAACGAACACAACATGATAATATGTTTGTATGTATAGTAACTAACAACCCTGGTCGAAATAGACTGACCTAAACATTGTATTTAAAATTAATATTCAGGTTTTTAAATACATGTCATTTATTTTTATTTTATACATATAATTACGTTCAGTACGACTAGACTATTTAAATTGAAAATACGGATAAAAAACAAAGGCGAAGAAAAGCAATTACACAATATGAAAGAAAAGAAGTAACGCCTACAATGTGTCAATCATTTCCTCCGCTACGCCGCGCGCCGTTGATTGGTAGCGTGCCAGAAGACTTGAAAGACTTCTTGCAATGCTTATTATTTCTCCGAAATATAAGCCAGCCTTCTGCTCATAGGAAGCATCCATCAGCCCTCTTGTGATTTCATTATATAGAGAGCGAGCGCCAAAAGCAAAGGCCCAAAAACGTAATTTCCTACTAGGTTACCGCATTTGCGCTGTTTGAGACCCATATTTGTATCATATAACGTATATTAAAACAGAAGCTATACCCAAAATAGGCTGAGCCCCTATTAGACACCTTACCGAGTTCTTTTTCTATATATAATCTCATAGAAACTGTGTAAATCTGAAAAAGTTCAATATTATATTTATTTTACTTTGTTCGTCTTTATTCCGATAGTTGGTAATAGGCTCGTCTCATACTAGTCGGTTCATAAGTATGACTGACGAAATATTGTTCATTCACGCTCCTTACTTTAATAGCTTTAACTAATGACAAGTCTCCAAGTAACTTTTTATTTATTTATTAAACTTCCTGCAATTCAATTTGCACAAGGCGGACTTAATGCCAAAGGCATTTTCTACCAGTCAACCTTACGGTCTCGCAGAGATGATAGTGGCAGGTGTATTTTAGAGAAACGAGAAAACTTAATATAACAATAGAATATTATGCAAGGTAGGCATAAGTATTTGCTAATATATACGCCCTATACATACATACAACATACATACATACATATGAATTAATTGATAAAATATATTTTTATTTATTTATTTATAGACTCACGCCTGTATCCCCGAAGGGGTAGGCAGATGTGTTATATTACACCCACATTTCGCCATGAAATCTTAGGTCACACGTAATAGGGGGCGAGCCTATTGCCGTACCGGGCAAATTATCAGACTCCGTGCTCCTACTGAGAATTCGGAAAAACCCAGTAACACTTTGCCCGACCCGGGAATCGAACCCGAGACCTCCCAATCCCACGCGCACATTTATGCCGCGAGACCAACGAGGCAGTCGTTGGTCTCGGGGCATAAATGTGCAAAATATATATACATAAAATATATATAGCTTGATACTGATTTGAAGATAGTTATTACAAAAGTGTACTGCGGTTTAAATTTAAACTTATTCTATAATGACGTTCCCTTTTCGTTCCCGTCCTGTCTATCTGAATGATAAAGATAAGTACAAAAACTACCGAGTGGAGTATCATACGGTTTTCACAAATAGATACTATGATCCCCATGGAAGGTTGAAGTTATAATTCACAGTCAGAGCCGTGAGCTAAGTCTATGTATCCTTTAACGTAAAGACAAATACTTTTAGAAATAAATACTTTTATTCACGCACGATTCAAGTAAGAGCAGTAAGCAATTAATAAAGTTGAAAAGAAAGATCAAGTAAAAAAAAACAATTAAATCAAAAATAATATAATAAAAGTGTAAGTGAATATTTAGAGTTAGTGTATCTACAGTTAAACTATAGAAACGATAGTATTTTTGAAATCCGTTTAATTATATTCAAACCTTGTCGTCATAACAAATAATTTCCGACTTATTGCATGTCAGCTAACAATGCTGTGTTATTAATTTACCTATCGGCAATTCGTGCAGCGATGAAAAATGGGTAAAACATCGGTAGTTTTTTGTACTTTTTGTTTTTAAGCTACTGGACATTAAAGTCTTGGAAGCATCTTTGATTTAACTGGGACGATGATATAAATATAGAGAATATAATTTTTGTCTACAATAATTCTACACGTAGAAATAAAAAGTCGACGTGCATATTTCACTTTGAAAGCTTACGATCATACTCGATACATAAATCTGATTCGGATTATGCTGTCAACGTCATAGTAGCTTAACGTTCGTCTCGCCACTGACAAAGTGCAGGAGCTAGTAGGTTCGCTTTCCACACCGGGTATATGTTTACAAAGAACTGTTACCATTGCGAACCCTTTGCCTTTAACATTTTAATTCTAACAGCTAAGCTCGAAAAGTAACTGTAGATTACAAATTTTGATTTATCGTTGCAACTCAATACGTGCGAACGCTATATTGCAATAATAGGTACACATACTGCTGAAAAGATATTACGTACATTTTTTACATTGATGATTGACATCTATTGTTGTTAAAATACATAATTTTAACAACAATAGATGTCGTATAGGCCCAAAATATTGAAAATGGCGCTTTCCTCCAAAATTGAAAAAAGCAGACAGTTATTAAATAAGATCCATACTTATAGTTTCAATTTTTAAAAGATACTGAATCGGAATCTACGAATATAACAGCTTACAATATGATTTTAACGTCGAAGACTTTTAACGTTTACGTACATTAACCTACATTTTCAAGTATTTTCACTGTTCCGTTTTTTTGTTTTTCGCGGACAATTACACAGTCATAAGGCGATTTTAATGGCAGATTTATTTGTAGTACCGCTATGAAAATTAATTATTCTTTTTTAGTTACAGGCATGAAAAGTACAAATGTTTTTGTACGTTGTTATTCGCCAAATGGTAGGATTACTTGTAGTCTTACTCAGTAGGCAGGATTATATTGAATTGTATATTTATATGTACCAACTTGAACAAGAAACACAGAAGTTTAAAATTCATTTAAAATAAGCCATTAACTTGTTTGACAGATTAAGGTTATGTTTATTTATGATATTGCATTGTAGCGGCGATAGCCCAGTGGTGTACGTAACGGACTGCGAGACAATGGACTCGGGTTCGAACCCCGGGCACACACCTCTGACTTTTCGATGTTATGTGTGCATTATACTTAAATTAAATGAACTATCGCTCGGTTAATAATGTGCCCGGTAGATGGCAATACGCGCCCCCTATTACACTGGGACCGAAACATAACTGGCGAAGTTTGAGTGTGTAACAACACATAATTAGATGAATTATGTGTTATTTATGGTAGGTATTCGAAATTAAATAGATTAGTTACATGTCTTTATTCACTAGACTATTTACTTAGGTACACTAAATACTTCAATACAAATTAATATTTTTCTAAGAGATTCATTATTAATTAAACAAATAAACAAAAGTACTCAAAATCTTGTCATAATATTCGCGTATAAGTACTCGACATGCGAATATCAAAACGAAGTTTTAGTATTCTATTTAACACTCATGAACTATAATGACAGTGAATAAATCAAAAGGGACACATCATACTCGTTGATGCGCCACAGTACGTACTTACAGAAAACAGCAATATATTTGCGCAGCTTTCATAACGGCCGGACAAACGGCAGTAGCGAGCGGCGGCGGCAGCGATTTCGACGTACATGTCGCGATCAACTCCACCGCGGCCGATGTCGCGTCAGAGTGGAATGCGCCATGGATATGGAAAACGCTGTCGCTGTCCCCTGCCATTGCTGTTGGTGAACAGGCTGTAAGGAGCTAGTGAAATGCTGCTGTCAGCGTAGCGCTTAATCCGCTCATGACAGTTTCGCTCAGTAGCGGTACACTACACATAGCCACGCTACATTGGCGTGCTATTCATTTATATTCGCTTTGTTAGACCGTGATTGGACTACAGATCATGTACCTTTAATACTCGTATTTGTGAACCGAGGTGTTATTAATGCAGTCGGTGATTTGGGTAATGTTGTAGGCAGTGCATTTATAAAATAAAAAAAAGAGTCGTCTATACAGCACAGATACTTATATAAATAATAATTTATATAAATTAAATAATAGTGAATCCCAAATAATGATTTATTTTCTTTACACGTGTTTCTTTGAATGTAGGGCACGGCTCTTATTTTGATAGGGATGATTGTTAGCAAGTTTTCTTCGTGGATAGTCCTGAAATTTCGAAAAAAAAATCAGCCATTTCATAAATATCAAGGTTAAACAAAACTATGCCAAATACAACGTTGTGTATTATTGTTGTCCGTGTGGTGACGGATTAAGAATACGTAATGTCACCACCCCATATCATCCCATGGGTGTCGTAAGAGCCGACAGAGGTAGCATATTATGCAGAGAACAGCACTGTAAGAGAAGGAAAACTTGATACAAACCCTATATTAACCAGTTTGGTCAGCGTGGTATAGTAGGCTAATTCCTCCTTTCAAAGGAGAGGCCTAGTCCAGCAGTGGCTTGTTAAAGGCTGATGATGATTTATTGTTTGTTTATGCAGACATCACGAAGAAAGCCGTGATTGCATCATGGTTAAAATAATTTAGTTTCCAAGATGATATTCTGGGTATACCGTACATGAGGGGTGGCATCTTTAAGTTAGTAGTGTAGATTGTGTAAGACAATATTTTTTATCAACCGCTTAAAATTATTTAGTCAGTCACACTCCATTAGAATATTGATTTTCTCTCTTCTTTTTATAAAATTTGAATTTTAAAGTTGGTAGGTACCTAAACAGTTTAATTTAAAGTTTAAGGATGTATGGAATTAGTAGATCACACGGTTTCGACGGTAAAAAGTTGAACTTGGCTCTAATCAAGTTGGCCACCCCTGCCGTACATAATATATCAATTTCATAAGCGTTGAATAATTAATTGAATTCAAAATATAGCTTGATCTCATGTTTAGCAGCTGTGTTTTACATTCTAGACTTCAAGCATAATGGTTACCTAAGACATATCATGTGCAAGCCGCGGCAACTAGTAACTTCTAATTTTGCACACAGGTTTCTTGCAACGTAGGCTGCACGCATCAAAATTCCACCTCAAAGCAGGTATAGCAGGGTTTTAAAGTTTTCATAAAGAAAATTATGTATAGGTGCTTTATTCAAAGCGTTAGTAGCCGTGGGCGAATGTAAATTTAATCATTATGTCAGTTATTGACGAAAACATGACTTAGGTAAATTAATAAATTTTCACATAGGAAATCGATGAATCGCCTTTTAAGTTATGTGTTACTTATTTAGTTTTATAAAACTTTACATCATGAGAGACGATAAACTGAATCCTAAAGTATCTTCCTCTTCCTAGCAGTATTTTTATCACTTTTCATTCTCAGTTTCAGATGCTTCTTTACGCATACTCTATAAAATTAGCAATATCCGGGTAGTCGTAATTCCAACGCAAAGAAAAACAGCTTAGTTACCATTATATTTATAATAGCCCAGTAATATAATTATGTTCTTTGTCTTTAGTTATTTATTTATACATAAATCCATATTTAATTGTTTAATTTAACTTATCCAGTATTTGAACAAGAAACATTACTTAAAAAACTACGAACTTTAGATATAAAAAAGGAGTCGGTCCCGATGGAATCCCACCATTTTTTAATTCTGCATGTGCATCGGAGCTAACTGCCCCGTTATTGGAAATATACAATGTATCGCTGGCTACAGGCACCTTCCCTTTGGAATAGAGAAAAGCCAAAGTAGTTCCTGTGTATAAAGCGGATAAGAAAGATGTCATCTGTAATTATAGACCCATATCAATTCTGTCAACCTTTGCTAAAATCTTCAAGTCACTGATATGTCCGTACATCCAACATCATCTGAATTTGTATATAAGTAACCATCAAAACGGCTTTGTTGCGTCAAGATCCACCTCTAGAAACCTAGTAACGTTCACAGAGTCCGTCATCCAAACATTAGATGCAAATAAACAATATGACGTAATATACACAGATTTATCAAAGGCGTTTGATAGAATTTCCCACGGTATATTAATTTACAAGCTCTCAGCTTATGGTATAACCGGGCCGCTGTTAGAATGGTTCACGTTTTATTTAACTGCACGTGAATTTTATGTTGTCGTGAATGGTTTTAGATCTACAAATTATAAAATAACCTCCGGCGCCCCACAGGGATCAAATTTAGCCCCAATATTATTCAATTCGTACATCAATGACCTTCAATCAATCAATCCATCAGCCTATCGCAGTCCACTGCTGGACATAGGCCTCTCCCAACACGCGCCACAGTACACGGTCCTCAGCCTTCCGCATCCAGTCTGTCCCAGCCACCTTTTTCAGGTCGTCGGTCCACTTAGCGGGGGGCCGCCCTACCTTACGCTTGCCGAGACGTGGTCGCCACTCTAGGATACGCTTGCTCCATCGGCCATCAGTCCTTCTACAGATATGGCCAGCCCACTGCCACTTCAGCCTACTGATTCTGTGAGCTATGTCGGTAACTTTGGTTCTTTGTCGGATAACTTCGTTCCGGATTTTATCCTACAAAGAGACGCCAAGCATAGCCCGTTCCATAGCTCGCTGCGTGACTTTTAGTTTGTGGACTAGTCCCACTGTGAGTGTCCACGTCTCGGCACCGTACGTCATAACAGGTAGGATGCATTGGTTGAGGCTTTGGACTTCAGGCATTGCGGTAGGGGCGAAGAGAAAACTCGACGTAGCTTGCCAAACGCTGCCCAACCCAACTGGATCCTGCGGTCGATTTCTTTCTCAAAGTTGTTTCTACCAAGCTGGACTACTTGCCCAAGGTAGACATACTCTTGAACAACTTCGAGCATCGATCCGTTGACATAAACCGGTCCCTGCACAATGTGTTCGTTGAACATAATCTTGGTTTTATCCAAGTTCATGCCGAGACCGACCCGTCGAGAGGCTCCATTTAGGCTGTGCAGCATCTCGCTCAGCTCTGCCAGGCTCTGTGCCACGATGACGATATCGTCGGCAAACCGAAGGTGGGATATGTACTCGCCATTAATGTTGATGCCCCGTCCAGTCCAGTCCAGCGTCTTAAAGACGTCTTCGAGTGTGTTGGTGAAGAGCTTAGGGGATATTACATCCCCCTGCCTCACCCCTCTACGCAACTCAATGGGGCTGGTTATATTGTCCTTGAGCTGAACGGTCATAGTGGCCGTGTCGTACAAACATCTCAACACCTCGATGTAGCGCCAATCGATTACTGTTTCCGTTACTCTGAGTGTTTCTTGTACGCAGATCATCTGAAGTTTGGCAGAAAAATTGAGTCCCAAAATGATAGTGACCTGTTACAGGAGGACTTAGATCGAGTAATTGAGTGGTCTAAGCTTAATAAAATGAAACTCAATTCAAAAAAATTCAGCCACGTAACATTTTCAAGAAAAGTTCAATCTATAAACACGCAGTATCTGATAATGAGCAAAAAAATCGAAGAAAAACAAATTATTCGAGATTTGGGTGTATTGTTTGATAAAAAAATTACCTTTTTGCCACATATAGAAAATATCATCAATAGATCATCGATAATGTTAGGGCTTGTGTTACGAATCACTAGAGAATTCCATAAGACTAGCACGAAGGTCATGCTATACAATAGTCTAGTGCGCAGCATTCTGGAATATTGCAGTGTGGTATGGAGACCCCATTACGCAGTTCATACATTAAGATTAGAGCGAGTGCAAAAACGCTTTCTATGGCACCTTCCATTTATGGCAAATAAGGCCAAACATCTGCCTTCCTACAATTCACGTCTGCAATATTTCAGATTGCAACCACTATCACTGCGGAGGCAAATAAGTGACGGTATATTTGCTTGCAAAATTGTAAAAAAACAAAATAGACTGTTCCAAGTTGCTGAGCTTATTTAGATTTCGTGCACCAGCTAGGTATCCAAGACATAGTATAACACCTCTGTGTCCACCCTTAAGGAGAACGGTGCTAGGGGCAAACTCACCTATGGCTAGAATATCTAAAACTCTAAATTTATGCAGGATATTCACGCAGACAGTTTGGGCAAAATATACAGGGCCTTTAATGACTATCTTAGAATATATGTTTTACATAATTAAAATTTATTTTATATTGTTATATTAAATTTAATGCAATACGAGATACATTTGTATTATTATTTTTTTATCCAATTTATATTGTAATTTTTGTTTTTTTAATGTTTGTCTTTGTGTCAATTTAATTAGATAATTTATATTTTTAAATTTTAATTTATGTTAATTTCCAATTTATACTCGTAGTGTAATTTTAATTTCTTTTGGTTACATGGATAATTTAATTTTACTGTATGTAATGCATAGATTGTTACACTGAATTATGTGTCCTTAGAAGTCCTAAGATGAATGTATAAGTGTTTACAATCGTAGGTTAACCAATTAATTCAATAAAAAAATTGTTCACATCCAAAATTATTCATAAGAACATTTTTAAAGCCATTTCAAGAAAACACGGTCTCGATTTTTCCTTAAAAGCTCAATGCCGTATCTAATATTCTTGCGGATTTACACAAATATTTGGTTTACAACAGACATATGTCTTCACGCCATATAACACCCCGAACAAGCGGGGCGGGTTCAATTCGATTCGATTTTTTTTTATTTCCCGTAATCCGATTGTGACTAGGACAAATATTCACCCAACATTTTTTCAGCAAGAGTCAGTTTCAAACAAAATGAATATAGCGGAATCGGTTCGGCACAGCTTTGACCGGCATCCAGGGCTTTGTTGAGCTCTGTTATTCACCGATAGTCATATAGGATTGAAATATAAACAATACGTCACAGTCAGGCCTAAATACAACCTAATTTGTGGCTTCAGGGACTATAATATTGTCCATGAAGAACGAAAGAAGTTTTACAATCTGTTGTAGGTACGAGATCTAAAAGCGATTTCGCAAAAAGGAATCCTAGGTTACTAGCCCAAACAAATCTAATTTAAATGGCATATCGCATAATGGTACTTGTAGAAGCCGCAAATAAGTATCTTTTTACTAAATTCTGAAGTATTCGCCGCTTACATTGTACATACGTAACGAACAACAAAGTACAACAACAAGTGTTTTATTTTCTTTCTACCTAAAAAATAATGTCTAGCTAACCTAAACAAGTAACAATTGCTGCCTCCGCGAAACAAGCGTGAGTCTATGTATGTATGTATGTAAAAACGATCTAGCGAATTTTTGTACGGTTTTTAGTAATAGATAGTGTGAATCCTGACGAAGGTTCTAGTGTTCATTCACGCGCGCGGAGCCACGGTGATGTCTAGTTTAATATAAATTCATTTGCAAACATTCTGTATTCATAAAAACATGTTGAATCTAGAGAGTTATATTCCTGATCATGGCAAATTGTAAGTTTACATCTATCAAATGTTGGTCTCCTAATAAACCTTAAGCATTTATGTATAGTGCATGGTATCAAACATCTATGCAAATATAAAATAGCAAATTGCAATTTACTGCTATTTTATAATACGAAGGTGACATCTTTAGATAGGTACCTACTATGGAAAATGTTCCTATAGATCTTTTTCAAAACTTGAAAATAGCTATCTCACTTTGACTGCCCACAGCTATCAATTAATGGCAGTTGAGCCATTTCGTTCTCATATCGAATAATCTTTCACATTTATAAATCACGTAGGATGTGCTCAGCACACTGACACATTTCAGGTTCAACAAGTTTTTGTACGCTTTTCAATAAATAGTATTATTCTTGAGGCAGGTAAGTTATAGGTGTATACTTAATTCATGCGGACCGACTCGCAGTCGTATTCTAGTACTTTTCTCTTATGCTTCAGGTTATTGATACCACGTAGACGATAATAATTATTCAAATTATTTCGTAGTATACTTTGTTGTAAGGTGTAAGACTGAAGTGTCGAAGCATTTCTTTTTTAACCGTGGATATAATTATTCCCTGAGCTACTACTAATGTTTTTCTAGTTCAACTTGTAAGATTCTTACATTTTACCTTATTTCTTACACATTACCTACAGCCAAACAATTGAAGCTCGTAAAATGAGGAAATTACAATTCCGTAGGATGAGTAGAAGTTATTTTTAATTTGGCTTGCAAGATTTTACCTAACATAAGAAGAGTGTAAGATGAATAAAAGCCTACAAGAA
Organism: Euclidia mi; assembly: GCA_944739405.2. Taxonomy (NCBI): domain Eukaryota; kingdom Metazoa; phylum Arthropoda; class Insecta; order Lepidoptera; family Erebidae; genus Euclidia; species Euclidia mi. The sequence goes on along the minus strand of OX123183.2, from coordinate 44,819,928 downwards.
CATCGATATATTGAATCAACAAGGCTATTGAATTTCCAAACCTCATAGTTAACCTAAACGAAAACATACCAACGAGCTAAGTGTTAATGCTCCTTTAGAAGAGGTGCGGCATTTACTCGTATGCCTGTTTTTAATGGTGGTCTCCTTGCTGTGCGATGAAGGAATCCACAGTTATGGTGCCATAAGTACCGGGACTGCTGCTATTTTCACGCATACACGATGGTAATGCAAGCCTTGTTGATAATCATTTTTATGGTCTCCCATAATCTTATGGCTTGATGATCTCTTATAAAAGTAAAGTACAGCCAGCTACATAAGTCCATACACATTAACGTGATTTTGAATGGTTGTATTTTCTCAACTAATTATGATTATCAATTATTAATTTAAATTTATCTGATTAAATCGGTTAAGAATAACCAATTACAATAATCAAGAATGACTCAATATTATGTTTGAGGATTTTTAGACGCAGAAAGCTGAGATAATCAAAAACTTCTAATTCATAAAAGTCTCGGCAAAGATTTTGAGGGGTGAAGCGACTTTTGTAATTGACTGTACATTAAGTTAGTGTGTATTGTATACAGTAATGAACCATTAGAGTAAACTACATTAAAAAAAACTTTTGTTAACGTCGTTAAATACGTTAGATTTTTTCGATATCTTCCAACGTCTAATGAGAGATGGGTTTTAAGTTTGTAATCAAATGTACAAACACCATTTACCTACACCCAGTTGTAGAAATCTGTGTAGTCATAGGTATCTGCCGCTTTCTCATCTAGACTTGTGTAGTAAAATAATATTTGAAGGTAGTAGAGCCTTGCTGACTTCAGCATGAATGGGCCGGCTCCACCGGGGAAGTACTACTCTCTCACAGAAAATCGACGTAAAGTAACAGTACCTAAACTGTTGCGTTTCGTTCGGTGAGTGAGAGTGCCGGAGGCCCAATCCCCTATTCCTTCTCCCTCATCCCACTCCTCATCCTATCCCTTTTCCCAACCCCAACGGGCGGCAACGCACTTGTGACTCCTGTGGTGTTGCTTGTGTCCATGGGCGGCGGTAATTGCTTACCATCAGGCAATCCGTCTGCTCGTTTGCCGCCAATTAACAAAAAAAAAATGTTTCAATAATAAACACTACAATTTTTAATAAATATTATTTTATGATATATTTTGAACACTATTCATGCTTTGTGAAAGAATACCGAATATAATGATACCTCAATATCACGGAGCAGAACTCGAATCTATGCCCTCAAAAACCGTGTCGTTGCTTTATTAACTAAGCAAACAGGAGCAACTGGAAGAATTCAACATTTGTAAAGACTAAAAGAAAAGTAAAGGCATGAATAATTTTGTTGGTTAAACGACGACAACGCGCAACGTTTACCTTGATAAGCGATTTAAAGTTTTGCTTCATAGTGTGGACGTTCTCCAGATTTTTATACAATCTAATTAACATTTTTGATGCGGAAGGCAGAACACCGGTCATTGTGTCGCATGTTGGGCGAGACCTATGTCCAGCAGTGGACTGCAATAGGCTGATTGAAAGATTTTGTCCACAACAGATCAGGTGCGTTGTAATGACGAGGTGGCGATTTTTACCACTGCCACATTTATGTCAATAGTCCGTATTATTATTTGCGATACTAAAGCAAAAATAAGCTTGTAGTCAAGATCTTGCTTTACCACAAATGTAAAAACGAAAGATAAAACAGGCTCACAAATACCTTAAGCTAATTGCCATAGAGATTTCACAAGAGCGTCTAAATAAACATAAGATAAAACGCTAACAAATGGATTACCTCTCAAAGCGTCGAGATATCGCCGAAGGATATAAACAATCAGTTCCTTGAATAATGTGTAACAAATACTTCGCATCGTATTCTAAGAATTAAAACGAACAAACCAAAACCTAAGTACACTTCACCTTTTGATTCAAGATGTTTCATTTCCAAGAATTTGTAATTCTGAACTTTTATTTCCACATACCAGTTTGAGAATAGCGCAAACAAAAGCTGTACAGTTTTTGGAGAAATAACTGGAATTATTAAAAGTAGAGAAAGGTTGGTATGAAGTTTATTCACTGATGTTCAGTTAGACTGTGTTTTCTGTATTTTTTGTGAGTTCCTATAATCGCTCCAGGACTTTTTCAGTAGTCAAACATTCAAAATATTCTGCAGATTGTCGATACGGCTGTCCAAATCTATTTCTTAGTTAGGACATACCGAAATTGAAAAAGCAGCAGCATAGAGAATATTTCTTTTATAGATGTAAAGCTTCTGTTTTTGTCGTTTGTATGACTAATATGCCATAAGTATTTATTCAATGGTCACTAAACCTTTCTATTTTGATGATTGGTACCCCGGTAGGTATGCTGGAAACATAAAGACACCGCTAGAATAAGGATATAAAGTAAAATAAAAAGTAGAAAAAAGTATATAAGTAATATAGAAATGCCAGATGTAATTTACGACAGTCACGAACCAATTCAAACTTTTCGGCACCCTAGGCAGCCTTTCTGAACAGGTTTGTGTACTTTTAAATCCCTCTCAGGAAGATATTTGTTTCTACACATTGAGGTCCCTAAGGAGACTTAGGTTTCCTCTTTCCTATGATATCTACGCGTCCCTAAACTTGCTATTATGTCTATAAAGACAAGGTACAAACAATATAACTTTATAGTATAAGAACTTAATTTGAAACAAAGTTTTATGATGACTATTATACAGACATTGTCAAGAAGGTAAATTAAAATTTAATATATGTCCAAGTCTTATTAGGGAAATTTTATTTTTGTTTCTCGCAAAACACATTCAATGGGAGCGGTGTCTAAGACCCCTTTTCACGTCTCTGTATAAGAACAAACCTTTTTATGGATAATTAATTAATATACCTACATGTACTTGTAAAATATTGGAACACCGATAATATCGATGTAAGCTAATTAGAGTTGAGAACCGTTCATTAGTGACATGAAAGTTATACTCGTAATCCTGTTAAATTATAGAGGTACCTACCCTATTTGTTGAAAACCCTTATTGCTACTGAAAGTCTATATAATATTATACGAATATAATATTTGTATTTTATTAGAACAGTTTCTTTGTGTCAATTAGTTCGAACCGCGGTCAGATGGTTCCAGATTTAAAATTTCGCTGATAGTAGTTTTCCTTTATTTAATTGGTGTTGTATGTATGGCGTAGTAACTTCAACAATATTTTTTCAGACCTGGGTGGTTACTTGTGTTTTTTAAATGTTTATAAAGTCCACTGTGCCATATTCTGTCCTCGGACAAGTACATAGTGCGAGCGCTATGTTTTAAAAAAGAAATATTTATCCTTACAAAGCGGTTACAAATCCATTTTGTATATCAGCACGAGTTTGATTTTCTTTATAAATAGCAAAAATTAAAAGGCCATGATATGACTAATTCCATTGCTTGTTTTAAGGGACACTCACCTTAAGAAGTCTATTGCACTGTGTTTTTGAAAGTAGGTACGTATACAAGACCAGCCAGAATGATACAAGCCCCAGCAGCCATGTTTGCCGCATTTGGCCACTGCATTCAACAGTAAAGAGCATTGTTTATTCAGTAGACTTGTGCAAGCCGTGTCTCAGCAAACCACTCGACGCTCCAATGACCGAACGAGTGTGATGAAAACGGGCCTCAATGATCCAGTTAGAGGGAACAAGCGCACTCATTACCATCTCATTACCATATACAAAAATTAGTCACACTTCGGAAAGGCTTAGAAAGCCCGCTGTGCCAACAAGACACGGTTCTCCCGGCCACTTCATGCACAATTATTGTACTTAGCTATTGTCTGCACAAACACACCATGTTTGTGGAACAAATGTAACCGAGTAAGGAACCAGATTAGCCCTTGTTTATAATCTTACTTATAACTTTCTGACTCATACTCCTTTGTTCTGCTAACAAGAAAAGTAGCTTCTATAAAATTAAATAAACAAATTTTGTAATATCTCGAATTTATAAAGACAAGCTTCAAAGTTGTTTGGTTTACCGCAGTTACAGTATACAAGGTTACATGAGTTTTATAGCCAGTCTACGTGGAATCTTTAAAATATTTACATTCCTTTACAATTTCAGTAGAAAAATAATATGTTGAAACGAAAATACAGTTCCAGGATTAAGATGTGTTACTTTGGGCGTAGAAGGAGGGATGTCGTATTGTAACAGCTTGATCCCGGTGTTTGCTTTACGGCATTCCATATCTGCTGACTGTATGTGGGTTGTGCTGTAAAAATTTAAATTATGAATATTCATATGAAACCAGTTCACTCATAAACCGTTTAAAACATTATTGGCACGCGGAACGTATTTATACGAACATCCTCACCTATACGCCGCGAACTCTGATATTTCTTGAAGTATAGAATGAATATAAGCACCAATTTGATGGGACGTGTAATCTGCCAAATCCCTCGTAAATTCGCTCTAGCCTGAGGGCCAGAAATCCTAATTTTGATGTCAATCGATTTTCACGTACAAAAATCCATTTCTCACCAAATTCCAATTTGTAAGATTTAAGTGTTTGGCTTCAGCGCGTGGAAGGAAATAATGTCAGTGTTGTATCGATAGCTAATTATAATATCGTGGCTCAGTGGCTCTGTTGTGGATGCTCTCGAGCTGTCTAGCAAATCAAAATGATGTCTCAATCAAAGTCAACACAAACTTAGAATTAGCGTTTTGATATCCAAACTGTATACGTGAACTATCAGGTAGCATCGCAAATAATTTGAGAGATCAAACAATTTTATAGATCACGGCATTTCGGGGCGATAAAAGTAATGGATTCAGCATAACGAACAAATGGTGCTAGGCTCGGCAACATTGTTAAACACAACAAATTCCTGTTATTATTAACGGCGCGGCGTAAATAATTCATGATATTATTGAAGTTAGAAAGTACACAATACGAATTCTGGTTATAATTGAAAACGGACCGAGTTCGGCTTATTCTTTGTGAATTTATCACTAGGGCCGAGGTGGCAGAGCAACGACGAAGCGTTGTTCAGATAAACTTTATTTTATGACTAAAGCGAGAACATTAATATTCATTACTGGCGCGAAATGAACTAACTTTATTATATAATAAAGATCAAAGAATGAAATGGTGCACGGTTATCCGAGAATTTTATTATTATTTTTAACCCCAATATTGCAGCCCAATTTGGTGAGCCCTCGTAATCTGCGAGAGGAACTATTATGTATGTTACCTACATACATAATAGTGCCTCTCGCAGATTGCGAGCATGCATATCATATATATTTTATTCAATCCTTTCGTTCCCCTGCGACTGTGGCGGGAACGGCCCTCGCCGAGACTACAGTGTACCACGATTTAATAAAATCTGCCGATGTAACCCAATATTGTAACAATGTTGTATACATAATACGCCATTTTTTAATTAAAAAGTCTAAATTCAAGGGAGGTCCCGGGTTCGATTCCTGGATCGGGCAGTGTTATTGGTTTTATTCTCAGTAGCAGCACGGAGTCTGGAAATGTGCCCGGTACGGCAATAGGCTCGCCCCTTATTACGTGGGACTAAAGTATATCTGGCGAAAACTGGGTGTAAAAATACACCTCTGCCTACCCCTTCGGGGATAAAAGGCGAGACGATATGTATGTATGTATGTAAACTGAATGTTATACAGTGGCTAAAGTTGACTAATCATAATCTATTCATTAATGATTTCTAAACGTCCACTTAGTAAGTACTAACTAAAGTTATTGCTATTGCAATTCGGCATCTGGGTTCTGGCTGAGAAAGTCATAGACCTTTTTTTCTGACAGGCCGGTTTTCAGTAACAGCACTATAAACAGTGTCAGGAACTGGGAGAGAGGAGAAAATTCAGTAAGTACCTAATAAATACTCGAGGCATACTGAATTACTGACTGGTTTAGCGGTTAGTGCCATGACTGCTAAGCCGGAGGTCATGGGATCGGATCCCACGCAGGACAAATTATGAGATGACGATGAATGTTTGACCTGTGCCTGAGTGTCAATTATCTGTAATATGTATTTATTTAAGGATATATGAGTATGTTTAACAGTTACCTAGTCGCCATACTAGAAGCTCTATTAGAAGTAGCGGTAGTAGAGCCTTGCTGATTTCAGCATGAATGGGCCGGCTCGACCGGGGAAGTACTACCCTCTCACAGAAAATCGACGTAAAGTAACGGTACCTAAACGTTTCGTTCCCTATTCCTTCTCACTCATCCCACTTCTTACCCTATCCCTTTTCCCAACCCTAAGGGGCGGCAACGCACTTGTGACTCCTGTGGTGTTGCATGTGCCCGTGGGCGGCGGTAATTGCTTACCATCAGGCGATCCGTCTGCTCGTTTGTCGCCTATTATTATAAAAAAAGTCAAATGACCGTATGTGACTTGTTCTAGGATATAATTACGCTGTTATGTTTTGTATATAAACGCAACATATTGTAAATAATAAAACAGCTCGTTTATCCCGCTACCGGCAAGCACTTAAGGCGATAATTTAAGACGTGTTAAAGTAGTTTAAAGTGCTTAAGTAAGATACATGGACCGTAGTCCACACACATAAATCACATTATCTCCACAGCACCGATTTAGCACTCTGTGGTTTCTCATAAATGTTATAGGCATAGATAGGAACCTAGTATTATTTAGTTTCTTAGGGATAGAACATAGTCAATCTCTATTTCATATTTTTTCAAATAATATTTGCTTTTATTTCTTAAAAAAATGCCCAGTTTCGTCCCAAAATCCTTCTTACTTAACGTTTTTCACTCTTAAGGAGGAAGCAATATTACTCGAAGATTAATTTTACAATATAGAAAGTATAACCTCGTAGAATAACCACTCTAGTGAAGTAAATAGTAGGTACTTTAACTAACTGTAATTCGAAATATTAAAAAAGAAATGAATACGGCAGCAAATATCTGACAGACCTGAAATGTTATTTGTAAATTCCTCAACCTATTATTTTAGTTAACTGTAAGTATATATACATCTATTAGACATCCTAGGATTCAGTGTCTTTTCTGTCTCACGTTTTCTACGCTCTTGTATTACAAACGTTGCACAGTAAAAGTAGAAACATAACATAATTGATCATTATCGTCCTCCCAGTGTCATCTCAGTTGCAAGTCATGGTCCGTTTACTAGTCTAACTGAATTTGGCTGAATATAAGCTTTTCAACAAACATGAATTTTCCAGAAACGTTACATAATTAAATTCTAAATTTGACGTTCATGATTATTTTATGCCGTAGGTACCTATATTTCAATAAATTTCAATTACAGACTAGCGTCTGCTCACACGAGTAGCGACTATCGCGAAAACGGGCAGATTTGCGCCTCTCTATATGGAAGCAATATTACTGCAAAGTTTCACTAAAAGCCGTTTTGAAGTTTTAGCATCACACCATCCATCCATCCCCAAAAAGTTTATCTTTGTAATACCTAATAGTAAGATATAGTTCTCGATAAATAAGTACTCACTACCTAGAATTATATAATTGTCGAATGTGCTCTCGTACAAATCTCAGATCTAAGTGTTATTGAATTGTTCTCGGTAGTAGCACAACATCTTGACAGTGCCTAGCAATAGTTTGTAATAAGTTCTCCAAAAAATACAGATAAATTAGAATATTGCTCAAAATATTTAGCAAAAATAGGAACATTGATTGTAATTTTTATATATGACGGGGAACCCATAAAGTTGCAGTCATCTGGTACACGGTTATTCTCCTCTTGCATCTTGTGGGGATACAAAATAACACCACAGATGGATAGTAAATGTCTTTTTTAATGATTTAAGAATATCACCAATCACAATTATTCACAAACTAATCGGATGGAAACGGATGCCTTTCGTGAGCTCACTCTCGCTTGCACGTGTCGACTCAACTAACTGACTTATTCGACATCGCCTCTGCACTTGACAAAATGACAGGCTGAATGTGCTCACGAATGACATTGACATTGACGTTTCGCAAACTTGACAAGTGACAGGCTGATTATGTCACAGGCACTCTCACGAGCGACATCTAGTGCTCAGTTTAGGTAACATCTTGGTATGTACGTTACGCGTTGCGACACGGCCGTCCTGCGCCTTACACGTCCTCGTGTAAGTGTTCATCTAGCATCCCTTAACCAGGGGCATCACTTAGCCAGCGGCATCCCTTAACCAGGGGCATCCCTTAACCAGTGGCATCCCTTAACCAGGGGCATCCCTTAACCAGGGGCATCACTTAACCAGCGGCATCCCTTAACCAGGGGCATCACTTAGCCAGCGGCATCCCTTAACCAGGGGCATCCCTTAACCAGTGGCATCCCTTAACCAGGGGCATCCCTTAACCAGGGGCATCACTTAACCAGCGGCATCCCTTAACCAGGGGCATCACTTAACCAGCGGCATCCCTTAACCAGGGGCATCCCTTAACCAGGGGCATCACTTAACCAGCGGCATCCCTTAACCAGGGGCATCACTTAACCAGCGGCATCCCTTAACCAGGGGCATCCCTTAACCAGGGGAATATAAGAGTGACAAGAACTATGAATACAAACCTGCTCTATCAACATCAAGTTCAATCAGTCAGGTAATCAGGAAACTCAAAGTAAAACTGACATTTCACTATCGCTGTATCTCTCAAGATATTTTTTTTTCAAACCAAGTAAACCATAACATTTAAACTCTACATGTGATCATGGCTGTGCATAGCCCAGTTACCTCCAGTTATTCTGCTTTTTGCAAAACCCACATGGAAACGCGACTGAAACCCGACCTCAGCCAGGGCCGACTGCAATACCGCCTTCTCACGAACTACTAAGTTAGTAGACGCCGATTTCTACCGAGCTACGGCTACACGTCAGCCTCTGGCACGATCCGATCCGATCATCATGTAAACTCAAACACTTTCTTAAATATTAGAACTAGTTTGTTCTACCTCAATTTCGTCAGTTGTACTTTGACCTTCAGGCATTTTTCTCAACCTGCAGAGTGCGTACTTACAGTTACGCTTAGAATTAAGGGCTTTGCGTTTATAATGATCATCGTAAAGAACTTCTGTGACCTCAAATGGGCCTTTAAGATATTTCAAAACAAGTTAACCAAAACATTAAATCTAAGGTCTTTGGATTCTAAACCTTCTAAGCAAACTCCTTTAATAAACTACCTTCACTTTCATTGCCAGTTTTGGCCAGGTAGGCTTTAGCTATACCTACCTTAACTGGTAAGTTACCAAGCTCCTCAGAGCCACATACAGGCCCCGCGCCACACAAGGGCCGCACGCCACACACGGTCCGCGCGCCACACACGGGCCGCGCGCCACACACGGGCCGCACGACAGACACGGGCCGCGCGACACACACGGGCTATGCTGGCCACCAAGCCACACTCCAGGCCGCGCCGGCCGCCAGGCTGCGCCGGCCGCCAAACCGCGCCGGTCACCAGACTGCGCCAGCCACCATGGCGCGCCGGCCACCATGCCGCGCCGGCCACCATGCCGCGCCGGCCACCATGCCGCGCCAGCTACCAGGCCGCGCCGGCCATCAGGCCGCGCTAGCCACTAGGATTACCCAAAAAGGAAATAAATCTACCATTAGTATTTCAAAGATTCGTCTCATTATATACCCACTTAATAGAGTATCCGTTGTTACAGACTTATTCAACGTCCGCACTTCGTAAATTTTAGGCGATTATCAAATTCATTTACAACTTCACAACCGCGGAACGTAACTCCCGTCCATTCTCTCAATGAACTATGTCAAAACTGGATTTGACCACTGACAAAAACTAAAACCAAATGCGAACATGGCGAGAACCGATAAGCTACTTTCGGACAAACTGATTTCCTTTGGCTACATAGAGGCAACGACTACAGTTCTGAAATAAGCTATCGTCAGTCCATGAGCACATTCAGATTCTCGCAACATGCTCTTGTCATACGACACAGAAACCAGAGGTAGATAATTTTAGCGATCAAAAATCAAATAAGAGCTACTTGAGTAGCAGGGTATCCGTGATTGCGATCAACGACCACACTTTAATGTACTTTGCTCTAGGAATAAAAGAAAATTATCGCACAACACTCATTCTAGTCGTTCGGCTATTCCTGATCCAAGTCGGTGGGGAATAAAGCTACTCTAATCAAAATCATTACAGGTTTTAAGGAAAACCACAACTAATTCTTTCTCTCAAAGCTGATATGTTGAACAACACGCATACTCGTTAAAATAATAGGCAACTCATTACAACCACCATCCGGTTACACAACACCACCCGGATAATCATTTCGAGCGTTTAACAAAGTAATCTTAAAGTAGGTTTGTTGAACATGTTGCTTTGGTTTTCCTTATCACATAGCAGACTATAAGAAAATCTTACTAGGCTGCATGATAGTTTAGATGTTAAGTTTATTACCAAGTATCCAATCAGTCTTTGCAGCGTTACAATTTTGTCATGGATAGTCTAAATACGAAGCATAACCTAACCTAATCATTAGCAATACAGCAACGGACCTTACGCGTTCAAGACGATGGACAACGTTTGTGATACTATGACAATGCACTAACGGCTGTCACAAAAGCTCAAGGGTAAACTTGACTTACCAGAAAGGCACTTTACCGGTCCAACCAATGGCAACGCATGGCTAAACATGCAGCCGCACAAACAGCTTATCTTATTTATGCAAATCTACATTGACGGTAACGTGGGTACAACAAAATTATCACAAAGACTATCATCGTACCTATTTAATGAGAATAAGGTTAAGCATACAATCATCACTAACGATCACTAACGATCACCAACCTAGTCCTACCTGCAATGACAATTAAAATCTCTGAAACTGATTATCGTAAAGCACTACGATGATAACTCAATCATTTTCTTCTACGTCTGGTAATCGAGTCAAACAACTTCTACTAGAAACACTATCACTCTTAAACGTCGCACGCATAACCTGGAATTGGCCAGAGAACTCGGGGCACTTGATAAAAATTCCCAGCGTATCACATTAATTTTAAAAATACACAGTAGGTCATTTTCACGCGTAAAATCTTAAAGTTGTATTTAATTTTACTAGTGGTGCCATGTTATAATCAGAGTAAGAAACATTTTAATGTGCCATGTTAAAAATTTATACACACAAAGAAGCAGGTGTAATTGCAACATCGAGATCGTCTGTACAACTCAGAATTACAACGAGTAACAGTGTCACTTTTTACTTAGATCAAGTTTAAACGAAAACCGTTACATATTATCAACACCACGAGTCGATAAAATAATGGCGCTAGTAATATCTTTCGATTATGGTCAGGTTACACTAACCAACTAACCGCACTTGTTTGGAATAATGCAAGTCGGCCTGTAAGCTCACTCTCGTTACTGATACAGTCCGTAAAGTAAGACCGAGACAAGATAATCTATTTGCAAGCAAGCATAATATGATCACAAGGTTCGTGAGTGCGAGCCACCCTCGCATGTAGAAGTAAAAATAATCGCTTTCTTTTTAACCGGCGTATCAAACTCAAAACCTCAATTCGATATCTACGCTATAGCTTGGTCACTGTGGTAGTCAGACAACTATACGCTAGCATAAAATACGGCAAAGGTCAAGTGGTTCCACATTTCAGTGTCTCGTGTAGGAATCGAACCTACAACACTCGGTACGATGTGATCGCGACATCACCACAGCGATTACGACATTTCCAAGGTTAAACGCGTAATGTTTTACAAGTACCGTCACTTAATAAAATTGGCAGTAGGCACCAATAAAGAAATCAGACAAAATACGCTCACCAAGGTTACAATTGAATGCTCAACTGATTCACCAGCATAGCAGCGTTAGCAGTCTCTATCGCTCGCGCCTTTGTGCACACTGCAGTGCACAATATCATCCCAGGAAACGATACGCATTAGTGCGACCGCAAGCGGGGCGCAATGCGAGTCTTGATCTTCAATCACATGTCTGCAGCCGTCACCCAAGCACGTGCATCCATATCTTGTTGCTCAGGATCGAATTCCGGTAAACAAAGGCCATGCGACGATGTAGTAGGTATTTTCATGGCTTGCATCAGCGTCAGAAAATTACGATTTTGTAGTTCCATCAAGCCCAGCAATTTTTCGTTACTAGCGTCTTCATTTTGAACACGTGGGTCGTTGTAGTCCCATCCCAATTCTGATGACGGGGAACCCATAAAGTTGCAGTCATCTGGTACACGGTTATTCTCCTCTTGCATCTTGTGGGGATACAAAATAACACCACAGATGGATAGTAAATGTCTTTTTTAATTATTTAAGAATATCACCAATCACAATTATTCACAAACTAATCGGATGGAAACGGATGCCTTTCGTGAGCTCACTCTCGCTTGCACGTGTCGACTCAACTAACTGACTTATTCGACATCGCCTCTGCACTTGACAAAATGACAGGCTGAATGTGCTCACGAATGACATTGACATTGACGTTTCGCAAACTTGACAAGTGACAGGCTGATTATGTCACAGGCACTCTCACGAGCGACATCTAGTGCTCAGTTTAGGTAACATCTTGGTATGTACGTTACGCGTTGCGACATATATAATTTTATAACACCTCTATTAAAGGCTAATTGTAGTCATCATGATAAACCTCTCCATATCATATTGTGTCGATACGAACACTTAATCTATATACCTATAATATTACAATCAATTTACTTTCGATACAGACTGATTCGATACCGACAGACAACATTTTTTCGCACATTAAAAAGCTACGCCCCTATCGCTAGCATTGTTTTTTATCTGTCTTGGACCATACATCAGGAAGCAACAGACGCACCCGCTGCCTGCTTAAATGATCTTATGATTGCTTTGGATCAAATTGAATAAAAAATCTTTTAATGAATCAGCATTTTATTTTTCTTACATATGTCGCAACGCGTAACGTACATACTTACCAAGATGTTACCTAAACTGAGCATTAGATGTCGCTCGTGAGAGTGCGTGTGACATAATCAGCCTGTCACTTGTCAAGTTCGCGAAACGTCAATGTCAATGTCATTCGTGAGCACATTCGGCCTGTTATTTGTCAAAGTGCAGAGGCGATGTCGATTAAGTCGTGCAGTTGAGTCGAGACGTGCAAGCGAGAGTGAGCTCACGAAAGGCATCCGTTTCCATCCGATTAGTTTGTGAATAATTGTGATTGGTGATATTCTTAAATCATTAAAGAAGACATTTACTATCCATCTGTGGTGTTATTTCGTATCCCCACAAGATGCAAGAGGAGAATAACCGTGTACCAGATGACTGCAACTTTATGGGTTCCCCGGCATCAGAATTGGGATGGGACCACAACGACCCACGTGTTTAAAATGAAGACGCTAGTAACGAAAAATTGCTGGGCCTGTTGGAACTACAAAATCGTAATTTTCTGACGCTGATGCAAGCCATGAAAATACCGATTACATCGTCGCATGGCCTTTGTTTACCGGAATTTGATCCTGAGCAACAAGATATGGATGCACGTGCTTGGGTGACGACTGCAGACATGTGATTGAAGATCAAGACTCGCATTGCGCCCCGCTTGTGGTCGCACTAATGCGTATCGTTTCCTGGGATGATATTGTGCAATGCAGTGTGCACAAAGGCGCGAGCGATAGAGACTGCTAACGCTGCCATGCTGGTGAATCAGCTGAGCATTCAATTGCAACCTTGGTGAGCGTATTTTGTCTGATTTCTTTATTGGTACCTACTGCCAATTATGTTAAGTGACGGTACTTGTAAAACATTACGCGTGTAACCTTGGAAATGTCGTAATTGTTGTGGGAATGTCGCGATCACATCGTACCGAGTGTTGTAGGTTCGATTCCTACACGAGACACTGAAATGTGGAACTAGTTGACCTTTGCCGTATTTTATGCTAGCCTATGGTTGTCTGACTACCACAGTGACCTAGCTATAGCGTAGATATCTAATGGAGGTTTTGAGTTTGATACGCCGGTTAAAAAGAAAGCGATTATTTTTACTTCTACATGCGAGGGTGGCTCGCACTCACGAACCTTGTGATCATATTATGCTTGCTTGCAAATAAATTATCTTGTCTCGGTCTTACTTTATGGGCTGTATCAGTAACGAGAGTGAGCGTACAGGCCGACTTGCATTATTCCAAACAAGTGCGGTTGGTTGGTTAGTGTAACCTGACCATAATCGAAAGATATTACTAGCGCCATTATTTTATCGACTCGTGGTGTTGATAATATGTAAAGGTTTTCGTTTAAACTTGATCTAAGTAAAAAGTGACACTTTTACTCGTTGTAATTCTGAGTTGTACAGACGATCTCGATGTTGCAATTACACCTGCTTCTTTGTGTGCATAAATTTTTAACATGGCACATTAAAATGTTTCTTACTCTGATTATAAGATGGCACCACTAGTAAAATTAAATTCAATTTTAAGATTTTACGCGTGAAAATGACCTACTGTGTACTTTTAAAATTAATGTGATACGCTGGGAATTTTTATCAAGTGCCCCGAGTTCTCTGGCCAATTCCAGGTTATGCTTAGGACGTTTAAGAGTGATAGTGTTTCTAGTAGATGTTGTTTAACTCGATTACCAGACGTAGAAGAAAATGATTGAGTTATCATCGTAGTGCTTTACGATAATCAGTTTCAGAGATTTTGTCATTGTAGGTAGGACTAGGTTAGTGATCGTTAGTGATGATTGTATGCTTAACCTTATTCTCATTAAATAGGTACTTTGTTAGTCTTTGTGATAATTTTGTGGTACCCACGTTACCGTCAATGTAGATTTGCATAAATTGGATAAGCCGTTTGTGCGGCTGCATGTTTAGCCATGCGTTGCCATTGGTTGGACCGGTAAAGTGTCTTTCTGGTTAGTCAAGTTTACCCCTGAGCTTTTGTGACAGCCGTTAGTGCATTGTCATAGTATCACAAATGTTGTCCATCGTCTTGAACGCGTAAGGTCCGTTGCTGTATTGCTAATGATTAGGTTAGGTTATGCTTCGTATTTAGACTATCCATGACAAAATTATAACGCTGAAAAGACTGATTGGATACTTTGGTAGTAAACTTAACATCTAAACTATCATGCAGCCTAGTAAGATTTTCTTATAGTCTGCTATGTGATAAGGAAAACCAAAGTAACATGATCAACAAACCTACTTTAAGATTACTTTGTTAAACGCTCGAAATGATTATACGGGTGGTGTTGTGTAACCGGATGGTGGTTGTAATGAGTTTCCTATTATTTTAACGAGTATGCGTGTTGTTCAACATATCAGCTTCGAGAGAAATAATTAGTTGTGGTTTTCATTAAAAACTGTCATGATTTTGTTTAGAGTAGCTTTATTCCCCACCGACTTGGGTCAGGAATAGCCGAACGACTAGAATGAGTGTTGTGCGATAATTTTCTTTTATTCCTAGAGCGAAGTACTTTAAAGTGTGATCGTTGATCGCAATCACGGATACCCTGCTACTCAAGTAGCTCTTATTTGATTTTTGATCGCTAAAATTATCTACCTCTGGTTTCTGTGTCGTATGACAAGAGCATGTTGCGAGAATATGAATGTGCTCATGGACTGACGATTGCTTATTTCGGAACTGTAGTCTTTGCCTCTATGTAGCCAAAGGAAATCAGTTTGTCCGAAAGTAGCTTATCGGTTCTCGCCATGTTCGCATTTGGTTTTAGTTTTTGTCAGTGGTCAAATCCAGTTTTGACATAGCTCAATGAGAGTATGGACGGGAGTTACGTTCCACGGTTGTGAAGTAGTAAATGAATTTGATAATCGCCTAAAATTTACGAAGTGCGGACGTTGAATTAGTCTGAAACAACGGATACTCTATTTAGTGGGTATACAATGAGACGAATCTTTGAAATACTAATGGTAGATTTATTTCCTTTTTGGGTAATCCTGGTCGCTAGCGCGGCCTGGTAGCTGGCGCGGCATGGTGGCCGGCGCGGCATGGTGGCCGGCGCGGCATGGTGGCCGGCGCGGCATGGTGGCCGGCGCGGCATGGTGGCTGGCGCAGTCTGGCGACCGGCACGGTTTGGCGGCCGGCGCAGCCTGGCAGCCGGCGCGGCCTGGTTGCGAGTGTGGCTTGGTAGCCAGCATAGCCCGTGTGTGTCGCGCGGCCCGTGTGTGTCGCGCGGCCCTTGTGTGTCGCGCGGCCCTTGTGTGTCGCGCGGCCCGTGTGTGGCGCGCGGCCCGTGTGTGGCGCGCGGCCCGTGTGTGGCGCGCGGCCCGTGTGTGGCGCGCGGCCCTTGTGTGGCGCGGGGCCTGTATGTGGGTCTGAGAACCTTGGTAACTGGTATAGCTAAAGCCTACCTGGCCGAAACTGGCAATGAAAGTGAAGGTAGTTTATTAAAGGAGTTTGCTTAGAAGGTTTAGAATCCAAAGACCTTAGCTTTAATGTTTTGGTTAACTTGGTTTGAAATATCTTAAAGGCCCATTTGAGGTCACAGAAGTTCTTTACGATGATCATTATAATCGCAAAGCCCTTAATTCTAAGCGTAACTGTAAGTGCGCACTCTGCAGGTTGAGAAAAATGCCTGAAGTTCAAAGTACAACTGACGAAATTGAGGTAGAACAAAATAGTTATAATATTAAAGAAAGTGTTTAAGTTTACATGATGATCGGATCGGATCGTGCCAGAGGCTGACGTGTAGCCGTAGCTCGGTAGAAATCGGCGTCTACTAAGTAGTCCGTGAGTAGGCGGTATTGCAGTCGGCCCTGGCTGAGGTCGGGTTTCAGTCGCGTTCCCATGTGCGTTTCGCAAAAAGCAGAGTAACTGGAGGTAACTAGGCTATGCATAGCCATGATCACATGTAGAGCTTAAATGTTATGGTTTACTTGATTTGAAAAACAAAATATCTTGAGAGATACAGCGATAGTGAAATGTCAGTTTTACTTTGAGTTCCTGATTACCTGACTGATTAAACTCGATGTTGATAGAGTAGGTTTTTATTCGTAGTTCTTGTCACTCTTATATGCCCCTGGTTAAGGGATGCCCCTGGTTAAGGGATGCCGCTGGTTAAGTGATGCCCCTGGTTAAGGGAAGCCCCTGGTTAAGGGAAGCCCCTGGTTAAGGGATGCCGCTGGTTAAGTGATGCCCCTGGTTAAGGGAAGCCCCTGGTTAAGGGATGCCGCTGGTTAAGTGATGCCCCTGGTTAAGGGAAGCCCCTGGTTAAGGGATGCCCCTGGTTAAGGGATGCCGCTGGTTAAGTGATGCCTCTGGTTAAGGGATGCCCCTGGTTAAGGGATGCCGCTGGCTAAGCGATGCTCCTGGTTAACATTTTCACGGACAGTAAACGAGACACAATTGAAGTTTTATTGTTATCACGTCTATAGGCGTTTACTGTCCTTCAAAGTGTTAAGGGATGCTAGATGAACACTTACACGAGGACGTGTAAGGCGCAGGACGGCCGTGTCGCAACGCGTAACGTACATACTTACCAAGATGTTACCTAAACTGAGCATTAGATGTCGCTCGTGAGAGTGCGTGTGACATAATCAGCCTGTCACTTGTCAAGTTCGCGAAACGTCAATGTCAATGTCATTCGTGAGCACATTCGGCCTGTTATTTGTCAAAGTGCAGAGGCGATGTCGATTAAGTCGTGCAGTTGAGTCGAGACGTGCAAGCGAGAGTGAGCTCACGAAAGGCATCCGTTTCCATCCGATTAGTTTGTGAATAATTGTGATTGGTGATATTCTTAAATCATTAAAGAAGACATTTACTATCCATCTGTGGTGTTATTTCGTATCCCCACAAGATGCAAGAGGAGAATAACCGTGTACCAGATGACTGCAACTTTATGGGTTCCCCGTCACATATATCAATTAATTAGCGGACGCCTGCGACTTCGTCGACCTCATTTAGTTATCCCGCGGGAATATCGGGATAAAAAGTAGCCTATAACCTTTCTCATGAATCAATATTCAATATCACACACAAAAAGGTTTTTCAAATCGGATCAGTAGTTTCAGAGATAAATAGTATGGATATATAGGTACATAGATAACACTTGATTTTTTTAGATTCCCGTAGCTCACATTAATGCGACTAATGCCATAGTAAATGAGAGACATAGATGATCACACTGTGCTATATTTCGTTTGTGTCCGCCATGGATATGGTTTCCATACCAAGGTGCCCATTTACCTTTAGTAATTGGTGAACATGATTTACAGAAGATAGATAGTAAAGAATTATTATAAAATTAAAGTAAAACTTATTTACCCTACTGACATCAAACTCTGGTATTCTGTAAAACAATATAATGAAACGGTAGTTGACCTCGCCAAGTACTGCTTGAAAAATTTCACACATTTCAGAAAATATACAGCACCCGTAGGTTTTCGTATTTTACATCACAGTAAAAACAAGTACTTAATTAAACATAAAAACGGAGAGGACAGCTTATTATTATTTTCTTTCATCGGTATACTTCTTATGTTGTCTAATTTCTTTTACACGTAACTAAAGAACAATCCCTCCTTTCAAAGGAGAGGCCTAGTCCAACAGTGGACTGTTAACAGCTGATGATGATGATAATAAAAGATCAATGAAGGGGTAGTCAGAAGTGTCATATTACACCTACATTTTGACATGAATTTTAGGTCCCACGTGATAGGGGACGAGCCTATTGCTGCTACCGGGCACATCACCAAACTCCGTGCGAGAGACCGACTGAGAGTTAGAAAAACTCAGTAACACTTTTGCCTGACCCGGGAATCGAACCCGGGACCTCCGCTGAGTAGACGCATACGCTATCCACTGGACCACGCAAAGATTATTAAAATTTAAATAATTCGAATTTAACTAGTTCTTCAGAATAACTTAGAGGTTTCAGAGTAACACTTGTGACACATAAAAATCGTTTCCAGGTGCTGATGAACGGGAAGGCTTTAAGGAGACCCTGAAATATATTCGTGGTACTATTTTTATGTTGCCAAATTGTTACAATTATCTTAAATACGAACAACAAATAAATAAATAATTATGCAACCAAATTGTTTGAATTAATATAAATAACTTAAGTATTTAAAAAGACAAAGAGCGCTTCCAGTAAGAATTTTACACGGGAATATTTTTTCTGTTAAAGGTAAAAAAGAAAAGCAAATGCTATTGCGAGCAAATGGTCTAAAGATTCAAATGGATGCTGCTAACGACGAGTTTAATCTTTTTAATTCACAAAATTGCTTTCTTTAAGGAAATTATATTTTGGTACTTTTTGTATTGAGTTCATTTAGATTATCGGCAATCTTTTTAACATTAATAAGAATCAATCTAACATTGTGTTCAACACAACACTAGGCATTGAATAGTGGGATTTTAATCTTATATTGATAATTTATTTATCGGGTCATTTGAAAATAAGAATGTAAAAATCAAAGCAATAAAAAAGATTATGCGCACGTTCAACATATTAAATAATGGTTGGTTTTTTCAATTTGATTCTTCTAAGCAAAAGAATCATTAAATTTGCCACCTTTTTTTAAAGATAGGTTTAATTTATTTATGTACGTTATACCTAACAAATTTTCCGAAGTTTAATACACGATGTATGAAGAAAAGATATATTTATACTCCATTCATATTTTATTCAGTTCCTTCTTCATACTCATCACGACGTTATTACATTTTCAGCTGTGCCCACTAATATTTCATACTAGAGATTTTCTTTTAGTGAAATTATATTTTTGTCTTCCATATGTAAAGGCACTTTATCTGTATTAAAAATATTTCTAAGTTACAATAATAGCCGACATTTAGACATATGAATTTCATTCCACATTTAAATAAAAATATAATATATATTTGTCAAAATATGTATAAAAATAAACGTAGGAGTACTCAAGTCGAAATATCTTCGTAACTTCCCGTTAAGTCTTCGTGGCGTTTCTAGATCTGCAATTCTTCATGCGCCATATCTAAACGAGCATCGTAACCATGAAGTTATAGATAAACATGGAGACCGCACTCCGAATACCTACTTGAAGCTCAAATGATGTATCGCTATCTCGCTCACTGTGGTCATACCATCTCTTTTCAACCAACCACTGCCATATTGACAAGATTTACTTGACATATGGTGGCCAATGTTGCCACATTACCAAATCCTTAGGAAATGGGATTATAATTCACTATCTCGCCAACCATGATTATAAGCGTTCGAGACCTACAATATTGGAAGTTTTAACAAGTGATTGGATTTCAACTCTTGATTTAAATACACATTAATTGACCGTGTAAACTTCTGATTTGCTTAATATGTCGGCTCTTTTTAAGAGCTTACTCGGAGATTTTAATAAGAAGATAGCAATACTAAATCCACGCTAAAATGAGAGGTCAGACCACAGAGAATGAGATAGAGAAATGTAGGTATTTGACTCAAGGCTTTGTTGCAGCTGTGGCCTCCATCGTAACGACACGCTGGTAATCTCACAATGTTATGGCAACGCTCCAACTCGCCGCAAAGCAACCTAAACTTTAGCGTTACAGGTTTAAGACCCATTTTTAAAATCACACCCTAACAGAAGCATGAAATGAATGTCTTTGAATAATAACTGCATTTAAAAGTTTAAAATATTTTTTTCACGGTGCCGACTTTTGAGAATAGAACGATGTTGCAAATGTAACAAATATAAATTCATTATGATCATGTTAAATGAAATCTACATTGTTACACGCGACGTACGAAATAAACATTATAGAAACAATACCGTTACAATTAAATGATATCGTTATTATCGTTTCAACGAAATTGATAAGCATACTCATCATTTTATTGATATACATTATCAATTACCTACATGATGAATAGATACTGAGAGCACAAAGATATTGAACCATCATTATACATTTAAATGTACATAGGTACTCGGTAACCAGCAATGAATTGTTACCGCCCACACAATTTTCTAATCACGTAGAAGCATAACAGAAAGTATTCATACAAAAATAAATGTAAATGAAAACCCATTATGTGTGGAGTGCGCATCGTTGGTTCTCGTCACGAGTTCGCGGCGACCTTACACGTCGTCTGCGAGATGGCGTGAATTATGTTCACTTAGTTACTGTTCTGCGCTTAATTTCACATAATCCATCTGAGTGTCGCGTATCCCACATAATTGCGGTGTGGAATTTTGCTATGCGTCGGTCGGATTTGTGGCGGAGTGGAGCGAGAGCGCGGGCGCGGGCGTCGCGCGGTAGGCGCCCGTGATCCCGCATCAAGTTGCGAATAATTGAGTGGCACCCTCGCCCGCCACCACTCTAAGTGTAACACTTAATTAGACCACGTGAAAAGTATTTTATGCCACTCACTCGAGCTTTGAGCACATTGTTGCATTAAGCGTAAACAATCAACGGTAATTACATTATGTTTGTTTATACATAATATGTAGCCTGTCGTACATCATCTCTCTTTATTATTCAGTCTTGCCGACACAAAAGGCTCTTTGCTTACATTCATTGAGCAATTGAACAAGAATTGTAGAGCCACTCGTATTATTCTAACGGCGCTATTAAATTAACATTGATGTGGCTGTTAACTGAAAAGGTGACCAATTACGTCGTGTCCCTTCGTTTATCGTGTTTATGTGATTACACATTCGTGTTAGCGGAGGGTAAAGGGATGCGAGCTCTGATTTCAGACGGAGGTACCGCTGGCGCTGCGAGCCATTCATGCCTCCTATGCTAATACCACCCTCCCATCCCTCGCAAGCTCGTCTCATAATATGTTCGCCGTAAATATTAAACAAAATCGGCGATAGAATGCAGCCCTGTCTGACTCCTTTTCCGAACTTGAAAGGCTCCGACAAGGTTTGATCAATTCTAACTACCCCACGGCTATTCGTATATAGGGAGCTGATGAGAGCGATTAAGTGCTGGGGTACCCCAAACTCAGACAGAACCTGCCACAAGCAAGACCATCTGACCCAGTCGAAGGCCTTACTGTAGTCTATGAAGCACATGATAACAGGCGTGTTGAACTCGTAGCACTTTTCAACGATTTGGCGGATGTTAAGAATTTGCTCGCGGGTACCTCTTCCCCTGACAAAATCCGCCTGCTCCTGAGATATTTGCCAGTACAAAAAGTGACGTAATCTGGCATTAATTATATGAAGCATAACCTTACTGCCATGGGAGATGATAGCGAGAGTGCGATAGTTTCCGCACTTCCTCGTGGAGCCTTTTTTGTCGAGTGGTAAGATTACGGATTCTGACCAGTCTTGAGGCCACTTGCCGGTTCGCCAAACCATGTCACAGATACGGTGTAGTACGTCAACAGATGTGTCCCCGAGTGCTTTCAAAACCTCGGCTGTAATCATGCCAGGACCCGATGCCTTTTTAGGTTTCAGACGCTTCATGGCAGCGTCGATTT
This sequence comes from Euclidia mi, assembly GCA_944739405.2. Classification (NCBI taxonomy): domain Eukaryota; kingdom Metazoa; phylum Arthropoda; class Insecta; order Lepidoptera; family Erebidae; genus Euclidia; species Euclidia mi. Next base: position 44,797,522 of record OX123183.2, on the reverse strand, counting down.
CGCTTCTGAGTATCGCCGGTTCCTGACCTGAGCCAACTGGGTGACATGCGTAATTCGAGTTATTGGCCAGTGAATCTTTGCACAGTTCCTCGCAATATTCATGCCATCTATGGACTACGTGGTCCAGCTCTAATGTAATATAATATGTTACTGTAAAAAGAATATTACATCAGTGAAATTGATAACAGTGGGAATGGCAATTAAAATATTAAAATATTAATTTGTGCCTGAGCATCGCATCGTCTGGCATTGCGAAATAATTGTGAGTATTTTTTGGTAGACACCAAATACTAGATAGACTTTGTCCGCGGCTACATCCGTATGAATTATCCATCTAAACCTTCATTAGGAATTCTACTCATCATCATCATCCTAGCGCAGTCCCGGTTGCGTTCCAAAATAAAGAATTCTACTATCTATAACCAAACGAAAATCCATCCAGTAATTTTAGAGTTGATCGCGTTCTTACAGACATACAGGACGCGACAGGGCCTTCATTTTATAGTATGGATAGATCATAGTTCTATGAATACCAAAAAACTAGTCTTTAATTGAACCTGAGACTGCTTCCGCGGCGCGTGGTCCAGTGGAAAGCGTATGCGACTGCTGATCGGAGGTCCGCGGTTCGATTCCCGGGTCGGGCAAAAGTGTTACTGGGTTTTTCCGAATACTCAGTGGCAGCACGGAATCTGGTGATGTGCCCGGTAACGGCAATAGGCTCGCCCCCTATTGCGTGGGACCTAAAAAAATCATGGCGAAATGTGGGTGTAATCTTTACACCTCTGCCTACCCCTTCGGCGATGCAGGCGTGAGACTATAATTAAATAAAAAAAATAATTGAACCTAATCATGAACCGCGCAGTATTTATGTAACAATCACTCAAGCACCTTTAACACACATCTGTGGGGAGAGAAATAAATCATTCTTTTTTATAAAATGAGTGAACTTTATACATTTTATAACTGCCGCTTACATATTTAATGCTTCTGCATAACTTGCTTATAGAATTATTCCGTCAAGGGTCATCATTTGCTGCTGAGCTAAGTTACACATAAAGCGAAACCTACATGAACAAATTACGGTTGGATAACTGGCTGACGACAAAAATACACAATATAAAAAGTAGTGCCGTCATGGTCCCTTGCGACAAGTGCCCCGTTCCATGTTCGATTAAAATTCCCTAAAGGCCTTTGAACTCATGTCCTCGTGTATACTTTCCCAAAAAGCTGGCTGATATGGCGCCATGAAACGTGAAAATCAGACATATAAAAGAGAAGTAAGTTATCATTACTTTCTAACGTCGTCCTATGAGTCTTCACCTATCTTTGCGAGCAACAAAGAATTCTTTGATATCCAAATTGCATCATTATATTAATTCTCTGTTAAGTTTGTCATCACCATCGTCATGGTGGACGTGTAGTCGCGGAAACAGCCCATGCTACCATACCACACCTGCGCCATCGTCCTAGCGTATCCCAGTTGCATCCGAGACTTTCACCTTCAAGCCCGAATTTTGTTTACTATTCTGACCAGATTAGACAGAATATCAGCTTTTCCTCAGGGTTACTGCCGTCTGACTTACGCATTTCAAAGGGATATACCATGATAATTTCTCTTATATTATATTGCCCTTTAAAGTTAAACCGATGATAATATTATAATTAACTAGTTAACACGCCCCTGACTTCTAAAAGCAACGTGTGCGTGTCGTGGGACCAAACTTGAGACCTCTGCGTCTCGGTCCAACGATGTCCTCATTAGGATCTAGGCTATCCTTTCTTAGAAATATCGTGTAATGATAATGGTAGCTGAAGGGCACCTATCTGAACCAGTGGTTTAAATGTGTAGAGAAGGTAATATGTATTGCTCAATGATTAGCTATTCAGTTTTGGAGCAATATTATGTTGAATATTGTCTTTAGGAGTATAATAAATAGTCTATGTATGTATATCTGCAGCGCTTATACTTTTTATCAAGAGCTCAAAGGTGGTATGATTTTCATAATGCCATTTACTAAGTGACCGGGTATCCAATGTTTTACCATTTGACATTACAGGTATTTCTTTATGTTAAACTCGAGGACGCCAGCAGCTACGCCTGCAATTTTTTTTAATTTACCCGTTTTGGATGATCCCGTGGGAATTTTGGGAAATCCCTTCTTAGTGCACCCCTACGGTCCCCAAGGAACATACATGCCAAATTTCAGCTTCCTGCGCCCAATAGTTTCGGCTTTAGCGTGTCTGTCAGTCAGTCAGTAACGCAAGGATTTTATATATTAAGATAATAAAGCCTATCAAATTCACAAAAAAATCATTAAAACCTATCAAGCCGTTTTGGAGAACTTCGATAATAAACAAAATATTTTTTATATCAGATAAAACCTGGCAGATAATTGGAATATAGTTTATTTTTATTTGAAGTTTATATACATAATAAAATTGTTATGTTTATTCAGATATTTGAATTCATTACAAAGCAAGAACAATAGAAATTGTTTAGTCTGCGGTCATCCGTGCCCATGGTATACAAAACATTAAGTACATAAGGCTTGAGGGCAATTAAAGATAAGGATCCCTTTTATGCTTAGGTATATAGGCTATACTTGCGATACTCATGTAACAGTACCTCCGTAAGAGGAATAAAGTAGCAGTACTTGTTAGGAGAATGCTGGAAGGGACCATATGGTAAGAAAATAGCATGAATAAAAAATAAAGTAGAGATTGTTTATTATTTAACTAATATTTATGTACCGGGCTTCAATCGATTGACCGCACGGGGACTTTGGTTGGTGTTATCCATGGCGAAGCATTGGAGAAAAATAAGGTATTACACATTTATGTATTTTTGAAATAATTTTTTGACCGGTCTCAAACTCATTACATATAAAATATATGTGGGCATAAATCGGTATAGTTTATTAATTATTATTGTTAATTGAGTAATACACGAGAACTGGGCAAGCATACTTACTTTCTTTCACGTTCAAGCATAAAGTTTGGGTTCCTTACTGTATATCTGAAGTTTGCTTTTTTGAGAGATCAAATGTTTTGTATGGTTATGTCCTCAACAAAAGTGCTCATATCGTAGTCAAATTTCAACAATGCCGAAATATCAGATACTCGAAACAAACCCAAGTGCATATGTGTGTACATGTTACTGTAAAAGCCCGAAGTACGGTAAATCTTAAGATTTACCAGCATGAGTCGGTAAATGTCCGAATTTTTTAATAAAAAAACACTAAGTTGACGGAGCCCTGCTTCGCCCTGCAGGGCTCCTAGTTTTGGGTTAAGGGTCACAAAAGAACCTAACAATACGATAATTCTAATATTTGACACATTGTGCAAAAAAAGAGACTTATTGTCAAATATGCTATGTTAGGTTATGTTAGGTTCTCTTGTGACCCTTAACCCAAAAATAAGAGGCCTGCGAAGCAGGGCTCTTATTTTTGCTTTCATTTAAAAATTCGGACATTTACCAACTCATGCTGGTAAATCTTAATATTTACCGTACTTCAGGCTTTTACAGTAACATGTACACACATATCGTCGGTCAAATGACGAAAGGGCGTATCCAACAAAATTTATGATTTTGAGATATTAGCACCATCGACATTTATAGGTCAAGTTTCAGTATGTCACGAAGAGGCGTAGCGAAAACTGCAATGAAACCGCATTTATAGACCGTTGCGAAAAGCCCTATCTACTTTTCCTTCTAATTCAAAAAATCACGAAGGGACATATCGCTAGTTACGCCTGTTCATGCATAATAATATTTTTTCACGAAGAGGCGAAACATAATTTTGCGCGAGTGAAACCAAGACCTGTCGAAACTCGTTTCTGTTGTAACTGCTGCAAACCCATGACACCGTTGACGAGAAAACCGTCGCTGTGGTCAAAACGCTACAAGACGTCTCTGGAAGGGTGTATCCCGGCAAAAGTGTTAACAAACAAAGTAAACTCTCGCTCCAGACTCTCGAACTTATGAGGCAAAGAAGAGGAATGTCATATGCGCAGACGTCTTTGACGGATGGAAGAAACCTTAATGGGAGGATCTGGAAGCTGGTGCGACGTGACCTCCGATGTTTCAATACCCGCGCCATTACGGCAACGATTGAACAGAATCGAGGCATCAAAGACTTCGCTCGCCAGCTTGGGAGAATTCATCTGTCGAAACTCATTACTGCGGATGGCAAAACCGTAACCTCCAAGTTCGAGATTCTCGCTGAAATTGAGAGTTTCTTCAAGGAGAGGACATCCCTGATATCAACCAGGGCGAGGTTAGAGTGGCTCTCGAGCAGCTTAAGAACAACAAGTCTCCAGGGGATGACAGAATCACCATAGAGCTCTTAAAAGCAGGTGGGACAGCAGTTCTGAAATATCTGGTGTGCCTGTTTAATTCCGTTACCCACCAAGGCCTAACACCTCAGGCGTGGAGTGGGAGTGCTGTGGTTCTATTTTTCAGAAAAGGTGATAAAACCCTGCTGAAAACCTATAGACTTATTCACTCCTGAGCCACGTCTACAAGTGGTTCTCGAGAGTCCTAACAAACCGCCGCGCCAGAAAACTCGACGATTTCCAGCCACCGGAACAAGCCGGGTTTCAAAAAGGCTACAGCACCGTAGACCACATCCATACTTTTCGGCAGATTGTACAGAAGACCAAAGCTGCATCAAGGTGTTGAGATGTTTGTACGACACGGCCACTATGACCGTCCAGCTCCAGGACAGTAAAACTAGCCCCGTTGAGTTGCGAAGTGGAGTGAGGCAGAGGGATGTTATATCCCCTAAGCTCTTCACCAACGCACTCGAAGACGTCGTTTAGACGCTGGACTAGACTGGGCATAAACATTAATGGCGAGTACATATTCCATTTTTGGTTTACCGACGATATTGTCATCGTGACAGAGAGACTGGAAGAGCTGAGCGAGATGCTGCACAGCCTAAATGGAGCCTCTCGACGGGTCGGTCTTGGCATGAACTTGGATAAAACCAAGATTATGTTCAACGAAGATATTGTGCCGGGACCGGTTTATGTCGCCGGATCGATGCTTGAAGTTGTTCAAGAGTATGTCTACCTTGGGCAAGTAGTCCAGCTTGGTAGAAACAACTTCAAGAAAGAAATCGACCACAGGATCTAGTTGGGTTGGGCAGCGCAATGCCTGAAGAGCAAAGTTTTCAACCAATGCGTCCTACCTGTTATGACGTACGGTGCCGAGACGTGGGCACTCACTAGTCCACAAACTAAAAGTGACGCAGCGAGCTATGGAACGGGCTATGCTTGGCGTCTCTTTGAAGGATAAAATCCGAAACGAAGTTATCCGGCAAAGAACCAAAGTTACCGACATAGCTCACAGAATCAGTAAGCTCAAGTGGCAGTGGGCTGGCCATATCTGTAGAAGGACTGATGACCGATGGAGCAAGCGTGTCCTAGAGTGAAGACCACGCCTCCTAGGTGGACTGACTACCTGATAAAGGTGGCTGGGACAGACTGGATGCGGAAGGCTAAGGACCGTGTACTGTGGCGCGTGTTGGGAGAGGCCTATGTTCGGCAATGGACTGCGATAGGCTGATTGATTGATTCGTTAGGTGATCTTACATTACACAGAGAATAATACATCACTCGATTTGATGAAAGAAAAAAAATTTATGCATACCGATGTTTTCAATTTCACTGAAAGCAATACCTACGTGGACGTAAGTGAAATCACTGATATTAGGGGTACATCACGAAAAGGCGTAAGTGAAACGTTTTTCAAAAAAATATTAATATCCTTATAATTAACTACAGTACACTGAAACTACAGTTAATAATATGATCAATCTTAGCCACATATTTACATAAATATCATACCAAGCACATTAAATCTTAAGATATAAAGTTATAACAATACATAACGTGATGATTTCAAAAAAATGGCTCTGCTGTAAAATTTACTAAAACACAGTTACGCCTTTTCGTGATTACGACGATATGCACTAACGTTTGTTTTAAGTATATTTCGGCATTGTTGCAAGAGCATTATCACGGGTGCATTCTACAAAACGTATCTAGGTTAATGACTAAAAATTAATGTTAATGACCACGAATAGTCAAATTCCTGTATCAAAATATAACCACTTTTATAATTCAGTAACCTAGTAAATTTTAATTATAATTGTCCTTTTTTTCTTAGCGTGTCGATGGCAATCTAATGGGAATCAGGCCAAAAATTAGCTATGTCACAACCATCGTCCTAGCGTTAGCCCGTTTCAAGACCTGCGGCTCAGCGCTTGGGGTGCTTTCTAGTTTATCCAGCCAAATCTGGTTAGACTATAGTGGATGCCCAGTTGAACGACGTTTTATTAGCTCTAGACTCCCGCAACCTAAAGGCAGCGATTAGGGGGTTCTAACACACCGTAAACATGGTCAGAGATTTTCACGAGAGCGGACTTCAAACGTACTTGCCAAAGCACGGGTCAAGGGATAAATAACAATTGAACGCAGATAACTTCGAAGAATCATGTGTGCGCCGTGAGTTTGATCTCAATACTTTTTACATAGCATTCTGTTGAATGTTTAAACGCCTGCATCAGACTACAATCGCGTTTATAATTCACGAAACAGTAAATTTTAATGATTTATAAATAAAAGCGTTCCACTACTGAATAAGCCTTCCTCTATTCGTGCTGCATACCATATTAGATTTTCGTATGTACTTGGTTATAAATACCATTGTAGAGTCCTCTTACATTCTGTTTAATTATTCACATGGCGCAGACGCAGACACAGCACACAATCTACTCATATAAATTTGCTTCAGTGGTTATAACTCATTGCTGGTTTACGGGTGAAAATAATATGTGTACCTTACCTAACTTAAAAAGTGTATCCACGCCATGTCTGTAATTTTAAGACTTGACTTTGAGTGCAAAGAGCCTCCATATGACCTGAGTTCCTCTTAGTTATCTGTAACTGCAGGTAACAAGTAGGTATAGGTAAATTCACGAAAGTTGACCACAAATGGCGGCCGTCGCGCATATGTACATTCGTGCACCAATGGCGTTGCTCCATTCTTGACGCACTTAGGGAATGCGTCAAGAACGGAGCCACGCCATTGGCACTCCACCCGCGCTCACCCCGCACCTCCACGGGGACCTAAAAAATGATTTCTGCGCAGTGGTCATCTTTCGTGAACCGACCTATACTCAGTACAACGCAATATTAAAGAACTTTCAGACTTGTAAATTGTCATATCCCGCTCCCCGTAGCAACAGTATGATTAACTTATGAAACCTTTACCACTCGAAAGGTTACAAGTACGTGCCACTGGATCAATCTAAATAAATATATTTGGCATCGTAGTTCAACAATCAACACTGAACAGTATCGGCAAAGGCCCCTCCCTATACACATGCAGGGGATTTATGGGCCAGCTCAAGCAAAATTCTGAGGCTAAGCCTGAGGCATTACAAGTGACTTCTGTGTTGCAAAAGCATTTAAATGGTAAAGCATAACAACAACGAATTATAAGATTCTCAAATTCCGAACCTTATAGATCTCACTTTTTAGTTTCTAACCTTTGTGCCGGGCACAACAGTCGAAAACTTAAGGGCGACTGATTAGCCTTAGAAAATGATATTAAACCGAGTAAATGAGACTTTGCACGTATGGGTGTCCACGAAGCGTTAAAGGCAGATAAGATATTTTTGTATTTTTATTACGCACTTCGTGACTTTTGTACAGCCGTGTGTTCATAACCACCTGAGATACACCGCCCATAGCAACGACGTTCTTAGCGTCATGTGTATAAGAGCCTTAATTCAAAACTACATTAATACAATAAGGCACCAAGTTTTCAGCTACAAATAGCGCTCATAGCGAGACTTGGCTTGCCGTTCGTAACAGATCGGCAAAGTTAAGCAACGCGTGCACCGGTCACCACTTGGATGGGTGACCGTGTGTGGCATTTTCATCTGAGCGCTACCGTGCTTCGGAGGGCACGTAAAGCTGTCGGTCCCGGCTCTTGTCTATGGATAAGGGTCGTTAGGCCATGTCGGAGGCCTTTGGGCGGTCTGAAAACTCCGACACCAGAGTTGGCCACACACTCACACGAAAAACAAAAAAAAAAAAAAAAAAAAAAAAAAAAAAAAAAAAAAAAAAAGCTACAAATAACTGCTCTCATGAAATATTTATGTTCTGCGTTCTGTAGTCGTCGGTACTCCCGGTATTTTTCTTCGTAACGTTCAAATTAGATTTTGTTGTTGTAAACTCGCAATTCAATAATACAATTATTTTTTTAGGTCGTTCGGTGAAGACTACATGTTTACCACAGTATTTGCTCACTGGTTTTTAATTTAAATTAAGTAAATAAGGTTGTTTGGCTTTCCTAGCTGTTTTTGGTTTTAGGGACTTCTTTTAAGGTATATGAAAAAATCAAAATACATGCGAGACTGTAAAAACAGAATTAACGTTTCGTGCAATATTAACACTATAAATAATTTATATTAAATCATGTTTAATTAAATAGCCCCATTAATTATCAATGGTTAAAGTAATTATAAAAAGAAAACATCATTGGCTCTGATATATACTGTTCCTCTGCTGACCACGGGCCACTTCTCACTCTGAGAAGGGTATAAGGCCCATAATCTACCACGCTGGCCAAGTGCCGGTTGGCAGGCTTCAGATGTCTTTCGAGAACATTATGGAGAACTCTCAGACATGCAAGTATCTTTAGATACCGATGATTTTTTGTAAATCATTGGTAAAGTGCATGATGTTTTCCTTTACCGTTCAGCAAGCGATAATAAACAATATATACGTACATAACTTCAAAAAGTCACAGGTGTGCGCCGTGGATTTGAACCCGAGATCCTCTGCGCAGCAGTCGGTCGGTCGTCGGTCTCTCTACTAGGCTATCGCTCCGATGTAAAAATAAATTATTATCAAAACACATAAATTGTAAAAAAAAGAACACACCAGACGATTCATGACATCAATCAAAATGTAATTTGTAATTATTATTAATTAACTATAGAGGATATTTACTAACAAAGTAAACAAATAATAACAAAAATATTTATGACATCTTTATTAAAAATATTTTCAAAATAATATTTAATATATTAAAAATCCTTTCTGAAATCTGTTACCAACAAAAGAGAATAAACGGATGTCATTCGTGTCACAACATTCTTATAATGATTTAAATAAGTATCTAATTAATATAAGAATATCGTGATGTGACGCAAATAAGACAACAAAATGAATTCGACTTCAGCAGTATACAGGGTGTTGATATGCATTTGCAAAATATATGAAAAATAACATTCTAAAACTTTTTAAAAATCAGCTCGGTGTATTGACCGCCGCTCAGCTGATCACCGCCAGCCCTCATTGCAGGTCCATCACACACAAGCACACGTACTTACCGTGCAGTCATTATTTTGCACTAGTCAGCAGTTTGTTCCGATTGACTATCTAAGTATTTTTTTTTATTTATAGACTCACGCCTGTATCCCCGAAGGGGTAGCAGAGGTGTAATATTACACCCACATTTCGCCAGGAATTTACAGGTCCCACGTAATAGGAGGCGAGCCTATTGCCGTACCGGGCATATTACCAGACTCCGTGCTGCTACTGAGAATTTCCTAACGGAAAAAACCAATAACACTTTGCCCGACCCGGGAATCGAACCCGAGACCTCCCATTCCCACACGCACATTTATGCCGCGAGACCAACGAGCAACGATCTAAGTAATATTTAATGAAAATAGGGTTTTATATCATCGCTCACCGTGTGAAATAATTTTAGGTGAATAACTATACTGTCTACATTGTAATATTAAAATATTTTGCAAATGCCGATCAACATTAAGGATAGGTACACTAGATATAATTTCTTAATTGTAACATAGATGTCTTGCTTACCTAATGAAGCAAGTCAGCCGAAACGTTGGCAAATACCGAGATATTTATGCATTAAATATATTATTTATCGCGAGGAAGACCCGCTAAATAACCTTGTATAAAACGTTTTAACCTTAAAGAATACAGCTTCTTTACCATCCTATTCCGGTGCGATCAAAGCATTTACCTTGGACCCCGGGGACCGCTTAGAGCTTACAGCTTATTTTGTCTAACAATACCTACTATTTACAAATATCTTCTCAAAACTAACCTAGAACTTGGTTAATTATTTAGTACTACCGAACTACCAAGAACCTGTGACGCCACGAACTAAATAATAAGGCAAGTTCTAGGTAACAAGTCTTTTGCCTAGTATCCTGTCATTTTCTTTTCACCGAATATGATAACATACTTAAGGCATAAGACATAGTATGGGGCTGGGCTGACTACAAGCACTATAGAGACCCCGCCGCGGCGTTTTATGCGGTAAGGTGCAAGGAAGTGCTGAAGTAGAGAGAGTTGTAGGCAGCATGGCAAGTTGTTAGTTTCAGCGAGTAGGCGATGACTTGTGTGTCGAGCTAGGATATGGTTAGATATTGTGGTGACGAAAAGACAATAACAACTTATGTAGATAGGGCTGTAACCTGAGCAAACTTAGCGTACCTATTCATGGAAACGCAGCGTAGCTATGGAAACGATGCACATATTACACATATTTAGAAGCACGGCGTAGCCCTGGAAACGTATCTCTAAAAGCGCAGCGTTTTGTGGCTCAAATCTGGAAACCGAATGCTGATTGCCTTAAAAAAGCTACAACTAATAGTATTTAGTATATTATACTTGAAACTTAAATATGAATGAAAGGAGATCATACATCAATTGTTTACAAAAACACATAATGACTCCATATTTATTAAAAAAATGTGATACCTATTTATATTAAAACTGAAATACTAAACTATTTCTTCATTGTAAAAATGAAAAAGAAATTACTTTTCTTACAAAATTTTTCAGCATTTCAGTATAATAACAATATTTATTCACGTTTTAGTGCTTTGGCAGGAGTACACGGAGACATAGGTCCAACGCGCAGAGGCCCTTTGAGAGTTTTAATCTAGAATGTGATGGGACACCTACTGAGGAGCCTCCATAACTGCACTATTAAGTGCAGTTACGCATTAGCCGCAGCAGGTGCAAGACTATTGCTACTTGTTAATATGGAAACTAATTAATCTGGGCTATTGTGATGTGTGTTAAATGGACTGGTTTAAATAGAAACTACAAATAAACGTTTATTACGGAGTTGTAACAAGCAGTAAAATAAAACGTACGAGATAAACAACACAACAGAGAGACCGATGGTGGATTTGAGTTTGAAAATTTAACCGAGCGCTTCAAATTTTAATCACGTATACCTATTCTCTGGGTACCCCTTCAAAAACCTTCAGATTGTTTGAAAAATAAACTGCGTAACGCGAGAATTTCAACGAAAATGTTGGTGCAAAATGCAAAATTTTCTTTTATACTTATCGTAAATTTCAAGAATGCCGTGCCAACATCTGCTATTTAGATGTACGGAGAAAACCAAAACTACTTTTTTGTTCAAGCATGCAGAGAGTAATAAGAGAGGGTCATTAGAGTACGTTTATGAAGATGATGTTTTTTGTACAGCAGTTACATTTAAACGGCAACTGTTTATGGACGCTACGACTGCCAAATTATCGTGTAACATGCTGTTTCAGGCGCCGCCGCGCCGAACCATAGTACTAACAAGGTCGTGGGCCGAACTCTGAGTGTTCGTAGGTAAACAAAATGTAGTAGATATGTATATGTTCCCAGGGTTGAGAGCTCGTTTAATTACACATAAAATGTACAACAGCTTGTTTACTACGCCGCGATATTTATCGAGCACTGAACGGGATCTTTATTGACACATTCACTTGGTCGCCACCGCGCTAGGGCTGCCTCCTGGGTAAAGAGAAATAAAAAAGAGTGGTCGTAACTTATCTGATACTGTCTAAGGAATTGTTCGGATTTTATTTCTGTAGTAATATGCAATAAATGATAATTGATTTCGTTTATTTGAATTTGTAATATATGGAACTGATCTCTTTCGAAGATAGAATAATTTTTTTATGAATTCTTGTAATAAAGATAAGCTTTTGTAACACCTTTTTTACAAAAACATTTGGCCTTCGTCTTTAGAAGTAACCCTCGTGAATACAAATGCCAACATTGCTAAAGCATGCTATTTGTAGCATCCTATAGGAATGTCTATTTGTGTTTTAGATGGGTAACTATTTAATTCCGAAAGGGTTGTGGCACAGTATGCCAATCGGGATGCGAGGGACTTCACCGCCACGGGACATAGACGGACACCTCGGTGGTTTTAGTATCATGAGTCTGTCGCAAGAGGCTTCTCTTTAAAAAATCACCACTTGCACAAGGAAGAAATCATTTATGGCAAGGGACTTTACAAACTTTCAATCAACGGACACACGACACTCAGACTTGAATCAACAATTTATAGACACACTTAATTCGAAGCTTGACTGCACAGTCAAGAGGCTCGTAATTTAGGTTAAAAACATGACATTAATATTAATTTCAATATTTTACTTCTTGTAATGCACCTACCTACTACCGAAGACATTTCAAACTAATAGTTAGACAGTTTCCAATCATTCATTTAATAGTTTTTCAATGCAAATAGCACATAAATTACACTCCCTAAACATATTTATATGACATGCATATCCACTCTGATATCATGTTTGCCAGTGATTTTCCTCCAATATCTAAGAAAATATATTTTTAGAAAGAAGCAATACATATTTAATCGTATTCCACCGACAAAATTGTTTTAACAAATCGTTAGCAACGTAAAAACAAATGTTCTCGAAGGACAGCCCTATCAGTGACTTCACAACAACTGTTGTGGACTGTAGTATTTGTATAGAACGTTAGAAAGCATAATGTGTACGTACAGATCATCGGTTATATTGAGAGACCAACTGTAATTACTCAGATCGTTGCTTGTGATCTGTAATTTACATTATGTGTGATCGTATATTGTACTAGCATTGGTCTGTGGGGTTACTCGCCTTTCTTCGTATTTATATTGACTTTTCCGTTTCATTGACAGGATGAATTGATGATCGGTAAACTGTTTGTTTGAAAACTAAAATATCTGTCACTGTTAATAATCAATACCTTAATATCACAGCGAAATTATATGTTCGATAGCTTAGTTATGATATCTGCTACGCGTCGACTCTACTTAGGTACCTTATTGTAGCCTATGTTAGCCTATGTTACTTCTGGTACGTAAAAATCCAATTAACTCAGTGATTTCAGAATAAATATAGTTGAAGTTTATCCGTAAACAGGACTTATTACTTTCCTCTTCAAAAGTTTTACTCAGATTGGACTAATAGTTTTTATTAAAGCGCGCAACAAACAAACTAACTTGCAGCCTTATAATATAATTACAAACTCAAAGATCATTTGAAGTACAATTTACATTATGTCTGAACCTTATATCGTGTTACCGGCTATTGAATCAAGTTGCTAGCATAACGAACTCTGTCATAGCCATGAATGTTAATGTGTGGGTGTAATTACAATATAGGATAGTTCATAAGGCTGTCATCCAACGAGAAATGAGCGGAGATGCTGAACTTTGTGCGAGAAGTCGTCTACATTTACGAGAATAGCCTTCTTTATATACTGTTTCACCAAGAGTCAGGTCTAACCAGATTTGGCTGAATATTAGCTTTTCCACAGAGCGACTGCTTATCTGACCTCCGCAACCCGAAGAGCGATAGCGATATGCAATGGTTTAGACTAGTCTTCGTTTGTTTAGAAGTTACTGATGCCCTGTAACGACGTCAAAGATCTTCATAACTACCGGGCCCGACGACGGCTTAACGTGCTCTCCGAGGAACGGCACAAGCGATAATTAACAATCCAATACGCACATGACTCCGAAAAGTCATTGGTGCAAGCCGTGGACTCGAACTCTCTGCATGTCAGTATGTTGGTATCTCCACTAGACTGTCGCTGCTTTGTAGACCCATCATTACACTGTGAGATAGAAAATACCGAGGTATTTATGCCTTAAGTATGTTAGCAATTCATGAGTAAGACCTGCTAAATAAACTTGTATAAGCTATAGTGTACCATGCAGACCAGGGCTGTGCGACTTCATAATCATATTTTTCGACGTGAAGTCTGTAAACTTACTAATCAGAATCACGGAGAACTCTTAGGCTTCATAGCGATGTTTCCATCGCCATTTAGCAAGTGGTTATTACGAGTAATAATTTTATATGCACTTAACTTTAAAAAGCCAGCGGTTCGCGCCATGTAGGTTTGATTACAACATTCTCTGCGTATATAGCTGGCTGTTAGTGTAATCAATAGACCATTACTGCTGTTACTATATATCTTTAGCTTTCATATTATTTCCCTACTTCGCTAGCCCAATTGATATCTTGGATGATGTTCTTCCACAGCTCATCTCGCACATCTTCATTGGATACACAGCTTAAACGTTACTTGCTGGGTTTGTTGTCTTTGTGGCAAGTCTGGAGACAACTTAATGAGATTGACATATAACGTAGACACAGCCACTTATTATGATTAGTAATATTGTAGTAGGTATTTCATAAACGATGAAGGTATCATTTAACTAAATTTGATGGCAATGAATAAATGTAGACAGGCATACTTAGACATACTTATACCTAGGGGTACCAATATTAAGCTCTGATCTACAAAATAGTTGCTAAGAATTTAAATTTAGTTAGAATTCCAACAGTTCGCGATACAGAATCGTTATTTTGAACCAACTTCCAAAAGGAGGATCTCAATTCATCTGTTTTTTTTGTTACCTCAGAACTTTCGACTGGGTGAACACATTTTGATGATACTTTTTATGTAACTGTTTTAAAATAAATGTAGACCACATTATTATCATTGGCTCATGTTTATGCGAAAGTTAGACATTCAAATTAAAATATTATTTACGGATTAATCACTTTTATTTTTTACACTTATCATATTTTAACTGAATTATCTAGTACCTATTACAGTTTTTCAATGTAACCCGACATTTACAAGCTTTATAAAAACCATATTGCCGGCAATATTTGGAGTCCAGATCTTGTGGATAAATGTAGTGATTGTACGAAGTACTTTAACTCCAGCTGTCAATTTTTTTATGTCGCATGTCGGTAGTTATAGCTATTTGTCTCAAGTCATAATATGATGAATCTGTTACCACTCAGAAGCATTTCTAATCTGGCTACTGAACTTTCAGTACAGAAAAGTCAATGGCATTAATCTTGACCGTGGTATCGAAACTATGACCTGATTTCCAACTAAAAATAACTTTAGATAAAAGTGCTGTTGACATCATTTAATTGAAATGTTTTCGTTTTCAAGTTTATTTTGAATGGTGTCATCCTTAAAAAAGTATTAAAGAAGCTTGAAAGACTCGGCACTCAGTCCGGCCAGATAGAGCTACCTAATTGGATCAACAATAGAGATTCTCAAGCGGATACCACGGTAGTATTACGGTACGGTACGGGTACGGTAGTATTAATGAGGTAATAGGAATAACTACTTTTATTTCTTATGATTCAAGTAGTATCTAAGTAAACTGACCCATTTACAACTTTGAAAAGCTTTCACTTGACTCGTAGATTTAACAGTAACTTATTAGACGGCAGTGAAGCTGAACTTGCTACTATTTTTGTAACAGGTTCTCATAGAACAAATTATTTAAGTATTAATAATTTCTGTAGCTATGCCTGCGATTTTCTTTAAATTTATCTTGTTCTTCCCGAGCCCGTGGGAATTTCGGGAAATTCCTTCCTAGTGCACCCTTACCGTCCCCAAGGCGCATACATGCCAAATTTCAGTTTCTTGGGCCCAATGATTTTGGCTGTAGCTTGTCTGTCAGTCAGTAACGCAATTTTATATATGCAGGTTTCTATTTGAGAAAATTCTTTCCTAACAAATCGATCAGATATAATAGCTGATGTCATTTATTAATTATAATTGTTAAAGATGGAATAGTCCTTGTGTCGAATCTATCTATGTTGATATAGTGCACCTACTCTACATTACTCAGACAAATGATCGATCAACTCATAATTGAGAGGCTTCGAATATCTGTAGGTTGGGCCGGAACCTAAGATGTTGGTTGAATTATTCTGAATTAAACTTTGATTCTAGTACGAAATCATTCCCATACTTATAATTAATTTTACTTGTCTGTTAAATCTAGATTCGAGCTGCTTATTCCAATATTTGTGATTTTAAAATTTATCGCCTCCTTGGTCTCGCGGCATAAATGTGTGCGTGGGATTGGAAGGTCTCGGGTTCGATTCCCGGGTCGGGCAAAGTGTTATTGGGTTTTTCCGTTAGGAAATTCTCAGTAGCAGTACGGAGTCTGGTAATGTGCCCGGTACGGCAATAGGCTCGCCACCTATTACGTGGGACCTAATAAATCCTGGCGAAATGTGGGTGTAATATTACACCTTCGGGGATACAGGCGTGAGTCTATAAATAAAAAAATCTATACTACCTAAAATAATAAATAGAAAGATAAGTACATGATATATTTTAGCTTTTTGCATGATTGTAACACAACACAACAAATAAACTCAAAAATTACTGATACAATTTACCCGTGTAAAGCCGGGACGGACTGCTAGTATAAAATATATTTTATTTATAGCATACATAGGTAAACCCCGCTTTAGGTCGTCACTACGACTCACAGTCAGATTGTATTAAAGAAGTAATTTCCGGAACGATTTATCCGGATTCTTAAATTGTGTTTGCGTAAGTTTGTACATTGTAAAAGCTTTTGGGTTACGTAACATCATGTTATAACTCGGAATCTCTATACTTGCTGAGCCCGTGGTTAATTTTGTTTTTAGAGCTACTGCTACCCCGTGGCCCAAAGCATAATACCAATAGGCTATAGAATGCAAAAATAATTATCCAAATCGAACCAGTAGATTTTGATCCACGAAATAAACAAACAGACTCTTTAACTTCTTTAAATTGTAACACACACACAACAATAGCAAGAGTTTATTAGTAAGCCCATTTCCACCATTGTTATAAATATTAATAAGACTTTTTATTCTCTAACATAACGTTAAATTTAGTTTACGAGAAGTGCACGGCTCCATTAACAGGGTAAGTGCGACGTTGTACACAGTCACGTCCCTCAATAAATGTTGGATCAACATCGTAGCGTGAACAACGCGCCTAGTTCACCCAGCGGCCTACGTGAGCGACGGCAAGCGACTCGACGCGATATGACGCTGAAAATGTGTAATATGCGATAATGTGAGATAAGTGTAGGGGTCGTGATCCTGTCTTCTACTACTTGCTATTATAAATGCGAAAGTTTAAAGGATATACAGAATTATGTTTGATACTCCTTTACGCAATAACTTCTTAACGGATTTCAATAGCACCATACAGCTATGTTGATTATTTAATGCCAAATGTGCTTCGCTTTGATTCATTTGTTAAGAGTCAAATATCATGAACGTTGGCGGGTTTGCTAGCAACGTAACTATTTATTTGTAAGAACGTGTCAATTATTAATAAATAAAATGATAATAATAATCGCCCAGCAACGGATTCTGTGACACGCCCTGACGACGAGAGATGTTATGTGTCTCTCATTCTCAAGATGTGGAAGAATTGACCCGGCTTTCAGATATTACGAATGTACCCATCAAGCAGTAACTGTTCCAGCACAAGTCCTACATTCTCGTCCGTCATCGCACCTCGTCGAGTTCTGCCAATAAGGCAATATTTCCTCAAACTTGTCCCAAACACCTAGCCTGAAGCACTGATGAACTGCGCAAAGTTAAACAGCCGAATAGACGAGAACTAATTAATAATCACGTTCGTGATTACGGGCGTGTACGAGCGATTCACATGCGATTGTTTGATTGCACGGCGCATTAGTTGACTCTACTTCTAAACTGCGACGAGCCCCGCATTGATTAGATGAGATAAGTACTATTTGAGACCTGGCTAAAGTTCTGTGAAAACTGAAGAACATTAAGGTTTGTAGTTCTTTATATTATAATATTATTTACGAATTCCCAGACTAATTGCATCATAAATTTAAGTCTACTAATAAATCCTATGATTTTCATTTCGCGAAATGTCATGTGCGTGTGAACTGAGAGACCCCACTGAGTTTGAAAGCACATGAATTTTAATATACCACTACAATTTGTTCCAATTCTGAATTTCCGTTTTGTTCAGTACTTCATGGTTGTAAAACATATTATTATGCGAGAGCCGACCAAAGACAAATATGAAAAAAGCTATTACTACAAAGAATTTTTATTGCTTACGAAGTTTTTAGGCAAAGTATCGAGACAATACTGGATAGTAATAGGCTCGCCTTGTTGCTCATATGAACCAAATTTAACAAGCAGACTTTCATTTTATGCGTGTTAAAAACATATTCGTCTAATACATAAGTTCTATTGCGCTACATCAAGCATCAAAATGTAATATACGTTTTCGATCACACACAACTGAGCCGAGATAATAAAACTTGAACATAAGACGATGAAATACGCGATGAGGAGTTTTATTCCAGTCTTTTTTATATTATTTAGAAGTCCCCTTAATTATTTCATCGTTACAAACGAGAGGTTTTCTTTAATAGAGTATATTTCGGTCGCAGGTAATTTAAACAAGCTACAATAAAATTAGTCGGGAAAAATAACAAACGGTTTGAACCTCTATATCGTCATGGGCAACTTTTACAAGAATTTTTAAAACGGATTTTAAGAACCCTAGCCGATCGTATAGTGGCCACTTAACGTTTTTCGTACTAGTTAAGTGGTTTAATTAAAATGTTTAAACGCTCGCAAAAGAGTACAGGGCATTATGAAAGAACTATGCTAAAAAGTTTCTCAAAATATTATGTTTTGATTTATTTTGTATGCGATCTGAAATGGTAGAATTTCAAATTAACTACTGAATTTTAAGGGTGTTTATATTAAAATTTTGAATTGTTTACGATGAGAGTTTTAATATAAGTCATTTACTTCTACTGTAAGAGGCAATATACAAACCTTTTAATATTAAACATAGGAATCTTATTCAATTACTTTAATACTTTTTAGCATAAGGGTACGGATAATTATTTAATATAGTATTCCGACATCGCACTTACTTTAGAATACTTGCGCCCTAGAATACGACCACTGCCGTTTCAAAGGCAATTACTTCTAGCTTTCACCTTTAAAAATACATAATTACACTGTTTACTTCTATTATTAAAGGGGTAAACAATGCAAAGAAAATTATAACTAAGTAAATAGTTAGCGAAAGGTAGATCCGATAATATCTGGCACCACATGCAAATAATAATATAGCAGTCAGCAGTAAACTAAAACAATACATATCCAGAAATATAATGATAAATCGACCCAATTCCAGTGCAAGCTATTTATCCTCCGATTACAATACACTTAACACATAGCAGGTCTAAATATCTAGTTTAAAGCGTATTTATTTGGCGTACCTTACCCAATCGTACTTAATCAATGTAAGTGGGCCACGATTAAAAGGCACTCAATTCAATGCCCATGTGCGAAGTGTACTGTAGCCAAAGCGACGGGCACTTGTGTCAGATATTAAACAGATGCCACGCAGTATCCAATGCAACTTTTTATACAATTTGTTAAGAAACTCGTGTCGATGTATTACAATATTTGCCCGTTTCTCGCCTCGCGTGGATACATTGGCTCCTGTTTACGTGTTGTGTGTTATTTTCAGAAACAGCTGAATGCATTGGGCTTTGGAAGTAATGTATGACTTGAGTTACATTGTATGTGTAAAGTTTGTGTGTTTCAATGGACAGTCATTAACTGCCGGAAGGAACGCGAATGGCAGCATGGTTGAGCTGCTCGTTACATCACGACGTTGCTCCAACCATTATTTATTCAAATCCCTTGTAGCTCTCCGTCAGATTTTTGTTAAGTCTGTACTCCTCATACTAAATGAATAAAAACCTGTATCGTTGCAACGAAAGACAAGTAGAGATACCAACGGACTGCCATGCAGAGGGCATCGGGTTCGAATCCACGGCGCGCACCACTGACTTTTCGGAATTATGTGCGTATTGAATTGTTAATAATCGCTTGTCTCGTGCCTCGGAGAGCACGTTAAGCCGTTGGTCGCGGCTGTCATGTAGTGCTTTGACAGTTGTTATAGAGCGTCAGTACCTCTAAAATAAACTGACACTAGTCTAAACCAGCGGTCGGCAACACGTGGCCCGCGGGCCACATGTGGCCCGCGAGGGTCTTACTTGCTGCCCGCGAATGTTTTGTAAAAAATATCTTATAAATCGAACTAAAATGCCCTATGGCTTAAAATAGCACATCTGAATCGATTTTAATAAAAAACATCAGACAGCCTTCTAAGACCCTACAAATTCTCTCTTCATACAAGCTACAAAAAGATCTGGGACTAGAGGCGTAACCTCCGAAGCTGGAACACTCTTTTCGTATAAGGACGATTAGGCAAAATAAAGAGCTGAAGTTACTGGGCAAGAGCCTTCCTACAAAGCTGACTACCTCGAATAGTGGTAATATGTATGTCTATGGTTTAGACTCTAAACCGCTCCGTGGAAAAGCTAATATTCCGCCAAATCCGGTTAGACTAGAAAGCGGACCCCAGGTTGAGACTGGGATAACGCTAGGAGGATGATGATGTTGCAACGTAAACCAACGATCTTATTGGGATCGCGGAAGCGTGAGATGCAAGCGGCTTAAGATCGGTCTATGTGGAGAGCCGTGAGGCGGCCTATGTTCAGCAGTGGACGTCTTTAGTCTGAGATGATGATAAGTATCTTATATCTTAAACTAATATATAAAGCTGAAGAGTTTGTTTGGTTGAACGCGCTAATCTCAGGTACTACTGATCCGATTTGAAAAACTCTTTCAGTGTTAGGTAGCCCATTTATCGAGGAAGGCTACAGGCTATATAACATTACACTATGAGTGACGGGAGCAGAGCAGTAGCCTTAAATAACGCGGGTGTAACCGCGGGCCTCCTCTAGTCATTTATATTATTCAATTTATCTAAACTTCATCTCGACTAATTTCTAGGAAATATACCTGTAATATGTTACACTCGTTAAATATATAATTTATTTTTACGTTCAAGGTTGACTTTCAAACTTAATTACAACTTATAGATTAATAATAATGTCTAAATTGACGAAAGTAATAATTTATTAATAATTATTCGTTTGATTTAACTTTCAATCAATTCAACCCTTGTAAAACTCGAAGTTCCGAACTACAAATACAAATTCCAAGTTTCTGCCAGAGTGATTGACACTCGATTAAATATCTACTTACAGGAACCTGATTGCGATAAACAACTCAAATAAGCCATTTCATAACATTTTACTAATTAGTTTGGTATTTAGTACAGATTTCCTTGGCGATTACATGATAGAAGTATTGTGCACAATTTTCTAAGCGCCTTGAAAGACTATGGGTGTATAACTGTATTATATTCTATAATAATATTATACGACATACACATAACACCATCTAGTCTCAAACTGAGCAGAGCTTGTCCTATGGGTACTAGGCAATGGATAAACATATAAGGTCGGGGCAATAGTATTTTCGTATTGTTCATACAAAGGAAAATATTTTTTTAGGAATATTTTTTTTTTTATTTATAATATGTATGTGCCATTTTGATCGATGATTTGTTGCCATCTTATGGGTAGTGCCATGATCCCATTCCTGTAGAAATTTTGAGATTTTTGATTAAAAAAATCTGACAGGTAGTGTTCACAGTGTTCTTTTGAGGTTAGCTTTATGCTTCCTAAAGAGTTCTGCAATGACCGAAACAGGTGGAATTCTGATGGAGCAAGGTCAGGGCTATACGGACGATGCATCAACACATCCCAGCCAAGCTCTCTCAATTTTTGCTGCGTGGCTATAGATGAGTGCGGTCTGGCGTTGTCATGGTGAAACACCACGCCCTTCCTATTCACCAGCTCCGGCCGGTTTTTCTCAATAGATTTTTTTAACCTCATCAGTTGCTGACAGTAGAGGTCAGGTTCGATAGTTTTACCCAGTGGCAAAAGCTCATAGTGGACGATTCCTTTCCAATTACGTAACATCATGTTATAACTCCGAATCTCTATACTTGCTGAGCCCGTGGTTAATTTTGTTTTTAGAGCTACTGCTACCCCGTGGCCCAAAGCATAATACCAATGGGCTATAGAATGCAAAAATAATTATCCAAATCGAACCAGTAGATTTTGATCCACGAAATAAACAAACAGACTCTTTAACTTCTTGAAATTGTAACACACACACAACAATAGCAAGAGTTTATTAGTAAGCCCATTTCCACCATTGTTATAAATATTAATAAGACTTTTTATTCTCTAACATAACGTTAAATTTAGTTTACGAGAAGTGCACGGCTCCATTAACAGGGTAAGTGCGACGTTGTACACAGTCACGTCCCGCAATAAATGTTGGATCAACATCGTAGCGTGAACAACGCGCCTAGTTCACCCAGCGGCCTACGTGAGCGACGGCAAGCGACTCGACGCGATATGACGCTGAAAATGTGTAATATGCGATAATGTGAGATAAGTGTAGGGGTCATGATCCTGTCTTCTACTACTTGCTATTATAAATGCGAAAGTTTAAAGGATATACAGAATTATGTTTGATACTCCTTTACGCAATAACTTCTTAACGGATTTCAATAGCACTATACAGCTATGTTGATTATTATACATTTAATGCCAAATGTGCTTCGCTTTGATTCATTTGTTAAGAGTCAAATCGCATGAACGTTGGCGGGTTTGCTAGCAACGTAACTATTTATTTGTAAGAACGTGTCAATTATTAATAAATAAAATGATAATAATAATCGCTCAGCAACGGATTCTGTGACACGCCCTGACGACGAGAGATGTTATGTGTCTCTCATTCTCAAGTTGTGGAAGAATTGACCGGGCTTTCAGATATTACGAATGTACCCATCAAGCAGTAACTGTTCCAGCACAAGTCCTACATTCTCGTCCGTCATCGCACCTCGTCGAGTTCTGCCAATAAGGCAATATTTCCTCAAACTTGTCCCAAACACCTAGCCTGAAGCACTGATGAACTGCGCAAAGTTAAACAGCCGAATAGACGAGAACTAATTAATAATCACGTTCGTGATTACGGGCGTGTACGAGCGATTCACATGCGATTGTTTGATTGCACGGCGCATTAGTTGACTCTACTTCTAAACTGCGACGAGCCCCGCATTGATTAGATGAGATAAGTACTATTTGAGATCTGGCTAAAGTTCTGTGAAAACTGAAGAACATTAAGGTTTGTAGTTCTTTATATTATAATATTATTTACGAATTCCCAGACTAATTGCATCATAAATTTAAGTCTACTAATAAATCCTATGATTTTAATTTCGCGAAATGTCATGTGCGTGTGAACTGAGAGACCCCACTGAGTTTGAAAGCACATGAATTTTAATATACCACTACAATTTGTTCCAATTCTGAATTTCCGTTTTGTTCAGTACTTCATGGTTGTAAAACATATATTACATGATAGAAGTATTGTGCACAATTTTCTAAGCGCCTTGAAAGATTATGGGTGTATAACTGTATTATATTCTATAATAATATTATACGACATACACATAACACCATCTAGTCTCAAACTGAGCAGAGCTTGTCCTATGGGTACTAGGCAATGGATAAACATATAAGGTCGGGGCAATAGTATTTTCGTATTGTTCATACAAAGGAAAATATTTTTTTAGGAATATTTTTTTATTTATTTATAATATGTATGTGCCATTTTGATCGATGATTTGTTGCCATCTTATGGGTAGTGCCATGATCCCATTCCTGTAGAAATTTTGAGATTTTTGATTAAAAAAATCTGACAGGTAGTGTTCACAGTGTTCTTTTGAGGTTAGCTTTATGCTTCCTAAAGAGTTCTGCAATGACCGAAACAGGTGGAATTCTGATGGAGCAAGGTCAGGGCTATACGGAGGATGCATCAACACATCCCAGCCAAGCTCTCTCAATTTTTGCTGCGTGGCTATAGATGAGTGCGGTCTGGCGTTGTCATGGTGAAACACCACGCCCTTCCTATTCACCAGCTCCGGCCGGTTTTTCTCAATAGATTTTTGTAACCTCATCAGTTGCTGACAGTAGAGGTCAGATTCGATAGTTTTACCCAGTGGCAAAAGCTCATAGTGGACGATTCCTTTCCAATCCCACCATACACATAGCATCACTTTGTTCCGAGTCAGGCCGGGCTTTGCCACGGTCTGTGGGGCTTGTCCATGCTTCGACCATGATCTGTTTCGCACATTCTTATCGTAAGTCACCCATTTTTCATCACCCGTAATCAACTGTTTAAGAAATGGTTCGGAATTGTTACGTTTCAACAAAGAACCGTAAATGGAAACACGTTGCATTAGGTTTCTCTCAGTGAGATCATGTGGTACCCAAATTTCAAGTTTTTTCTTGTACCCAGACTTTCGTAAATGACGTAAAACTGTTTTATGATCAACATCCAGTTCTTTAGCAATGTCGTAGCTACTAATATGTCGATCTTGCTCCACTTTCTCAAAGATGGCACTGATTTTATCTGTGACAGGGCGTCCAGAGCGAACCTCATCTTTCACACTTAAATTTCCAGACTTGAAACGCTTGAACCACATTTGTGCTACTCTTATTGATACCGCATTAGGTCCGTAAACCGAACAAATTTTATTCACGGCGTTCGTCGCATTTTCACCTTTTTTGTAAAAAAAACATTAACGTAACGTTCATTTTGCTAGCTTGAAAAACAATTGAAAAATGGCGGGAACTTAGACTATACGAACTAGTTTTTTTTATTTATTGCATCTTCAGAATGTCACATTTAATGGTATTAAAAACCAGCCAGTTACATTCAGTACAGCCAAAGAGGTTTGATTACTAATAATACATTCAAAATACGAAAATACTTTTGCCCCGGCCTATTAGATAATTATGTATATACCTCCTTTTTGTAAATATGTACATGAATATTATATATAGAAACACTCAGACCAAGACAAAAATCAATATTCATGCACACAAAATATATTTGTCTTGAGCGGGACTTGAACCCGCGGCCATCGGCGTAGCAGTCGTTTGCACTTCCACTACGCCACTGGGTCGTCGTCGTATCTACTAGATTTGTATACTGTATCTGGATCAGACCCCATGGGAAGATATGGAGTCATACTCTAGTCGATTAGTGACGTAAACCTTGACCTCGCCTCAAAGAATTTTACGAATGTTCAAAGCAATCGATTTGTACCATAAAATACTTTTGTAATATGTATAAACGTTCCTAATTTTTTGAAAAGATCACTCAAACTTCTATTTTAATCCAGTAGTGGGCTTAGTTTGCCTGATGGAATCTTCACTAGCCGCATATAATGCAGAAGTATACCTATAAATGGAAATAAACTTACCTTAGGCTGCGTTTCCACAGAAGCTGAGCTGCGCAGAGCTGAGCAGAGACTTATAAAAATTGACCAATCACATTGCTCAAAATACACATCTCATCTCTGCTCCGATTCTGTGGAAACAGTGTTAGCGGAGTTGAGAAGATTTACATTAAAATGTATGGTGCGCGGAGATAAGCGGGGCACAGCGGTGTCGAGCTTAGTAGAGCTGTGCCGGGTGAAGCGGGGCTGTGCGGTGTAGAGCGGGGATGCGTGCGGTAGAGCGGGGTTGTGCGGGGTGGGGCAGGGCTCTGAGGGGTGTCGGGGTAACGCGACGTCAGGCGCGGGAGTTTGTTTGTAGTAGTAGTTGAGACACCGTACTGACTGAAAACAAAATGTATTCACAGCCCCGTTCAGCTCATTTCCACTTCACAGCTCCGCTCCACTAGACTCAGCTCTGGTCCGCCCCGATCGTCTCAGCTCCGCTCGGCTCCACTTCACCCAGCTACATAGCCCAGCCCTGCACCGCTCATCTTTGCGCAGCTTTAGTGGAAATTTACACGGCTCTGCTCCGCTGAAGTCCGCGCAACTCCGCTTCTGTGGAAACGCACCCTTAGTTTATTCATTTAAACTAAAGCAGTTGATATCATATATCATAAAATCAACACAACACCTTTGTACCTAACCTTGGCGTCATACCGACATGTGCTGTTACGTAACGAAACGTAACGAAATTTCCCTTCCTTCATAAAAACCAGTTTCTTTCAAGTAACGTAGCCCGTTGTGCCGTGTGGTTGATGGCATAGAATACAAGTGTCACCACCCCCTATCTTCCCGTGGGTGTCGTAAGAGGCGACTAAGGGATAACACGATGCAAATACCATCTTTGCGTAGAGACGGAAAACTCGACATCAAACCCTGTACGAATGCCTCGTTGGTCTCGCGGCATAAATGTGCGCGTGGGATCGGGAGGTCCCGGGTTCGATTCCTGGGTCGGGCAGTGTTATTGGGTTTTTCTGTCACGAAATTCTCAGTAGCAGCACGGAGTCTGGAAATGTGCCCGGTACGGCAATAGGCCCGCCCCTTATTACGTGGGACTAAAGTATATCTGGCGAAAAGTGGGTGTAGAAATACACCTCAGCCTACCCCTTCGGGGATAAAAGGCGTGACGATATGTATGTGTAACGTAGCCCGTTTACCAGCAGTTTGGCGACGTCAACATTCCGTTTCAGGGCAGGTTAAGCTCGGGTACGTAGTACTAATATCAATTCTGTGGCTCAAGACCGTAGCGTTCGGGGTCTAATTGGTTAAAAAACTCCGCTCGCTTTGCTTAACACCGACCCTTAATGTTATTAAACTGAGGAAGCATTCCTTCTTACTAACTTCCAACGTTCCATACGCAATTGAATAAATGAATTCATTTATGTCGTGGCTTGTTTTTTACTTTGTTATATCCGCCCGTCAATCAATCCGATACGCATTGTAAAGAATCATTCTCTTATAAACCAAAATCCCATAATCAAGACTTCCGAAGCTTCCGAATTACTTAACACATTCTACTAAATTAATTATGCAGCATGCAACAATGAAATATCAACCAAGCTAAGATCTTAGATGCAGAGTGCTATCTAAAGTTTTAGACGTAAAGAAAGTACTAGAACAGCAAACACGTGAAGATCTTATCAGCGGAAAAATAAACTATATAATATAATTATAATCGATATAATGTATCAAACTGTCAAAAACATTTTGATACTTAAAATCCAAGGTTCCAATAATTTTTCTGGCAGATAGACAGCAAATCCTTCAATTACGTGTGACTAAAGCATAATTACTCTATAACTCTATACTATACTATCGTATCAGTAACGTGGGTGTTATGTACTTACAAATCTACATATCCATACAAGAACATGTGTACATGAGCTACGAATAATGAAAAATGAAACAATCCACAACAGCCGCGATACATATTTTTTACCTTCACCCAAAAGGCCGGAGATTTCCAAAACACAATGGTTTATTTCCGATCCACAAACCTGCTTATTATTAATTCTTCGAAACAACAACATATTGTTGGCAATACGAGTACACGTTGTATCACGCACGGAGAAGGAATTGTACAGTGGATTATGTCTGTAATTTTAGTGACAGCTGTCAATTCATTAGAACAGGATTATTGCGTGACTGGTGGCTGACGTGTCATGCGCGGGAACCCTAAGGTTTCTGCTACGGAACAATATCACGTCTGCGTACATAAATGTCAAAGGTGTAGGCAATAATGTAGGTAATTGACGAGTCGTTTTAATTTTTGATCGGTTTGGTACCGGCAGGTTGGTAGGAATAACTGTATCAATATGGATAGGTTTAGTAACCTAATTGAAGTATTTTTATTTATGCGCTCTGGATTTGTTATAAAATATATTTTAAGTTTGATTAAAGTCTTATCTGTGTAAAAATGATTAAACGTAGAGACTGATGCTAAACTTTAATAAGCTTAAATTAGTGAGCCAACAATTAGAAGCGAAACAATTAATTAAAGAAAAATACTCTTGAAACACAATTGATTCAGAATAGTTAACACCCAAAGAAAACCTAATAGGCATCTAAATATTCCAGCTTCAATTGATATAACTTTAAACAGTGCCAAAAAAAAACTATTTACACAAGTGAAATGTTTGTACAAAAATAAAAAAAGTATTGCCTCGATACGGCTCGCCGTATAATAAAAGATGCAAACCGACGACGTTTGTGAGCCGTTTTTTGATAACACATATTGAAACCATACATTACTTCAGTCCTGTATTACCGCTACACTTGATACCAACATGGCTTGTTAGTATTCACGGGATCGCATTCTCTCCTTTACTATCTCACGTTTTAGAGATGATTAAAAAGAGACTGTGAATTACACGTTTTCGTTTATTCTTGAATGATTTGATTATTTTTCTACGCAAATGTAAATATCAGATTTTACGTTATGATTATATTTTATTGTTGTATATACGTTTGAGTACCTTATTAAGACAAAAATCTGTCCTGATACCTACTATGTATTGTAACGTTGTTATCTGGTTTGGTGTGGTTAAATGAAAATCGTAATAGCTGTTACAATGAAAAATCGGTTTAATTCATTAAAGAATTTTATTCCATTAAAATAAACATAGTTATGTCTATTAACAATTTGAAAACTCAACCTTAAAATTAAACTACTATTCTACCTGCGCAATTATATACATTCTTATAAAATGTACTTATTACAAAAAATTAAACTACTAAAAAACTTAACTATCCTAAACTAATGAAAAACAAAAGAGGCAATACAACTATGAAGCGTCCAAAAATTCCTCCGCAACGCTGTCGACTGGTAGCGTGCCCAGAAGGCTGGCAGCATTGCCACGTTGTATAGCAATGCTTATTCTCTCTGCGAAATACAAACCAGCCTTCTGGTCACGGGAAGCATCAATCAGCCTTCTGGCGATTTCTTTATACAGAGCGTGTGCACTAGGTCCCCATGGCCCCAGCGTTTCGACCCCAAACGGCTCAAAAACGTAATTACCCGCTAGGTTTCCATATTTGCGCCGTTTGAGGGCCTCCGCCGATGCAGCAGCAGCGCCCGCTGATCCAGCTGTACTTGAAAGATGTGATGGCGCAAGGGTATCGACGCACGTCGCGTCCCACACCAAAGGCCTACCCATCTTCCAAGGTAATAACGTCATACCATCTGGTCTCTTCCCATCGTCGCGTACCAAGCCATTAGGTTCAAGATCAGCTGGTACTCCGGCGGTGACAAGAGCTCGACGGAGTATGTCCACTGCTGCACGATAGGCCATGGTGGCCAAGACTGTCGACGGCTTCATCGCAGTGACAGCGATGCGGAGAAACGCAAACAGCTCCCAAGCGCAAGCAAGAAGCGATGCGGAAAGTTGTATCGTCCAACATAGTTCCTATGTTGGACGATAGAAGTGATTGAAGCCATAAACCCGATTCCCACTCCCCCACAGCCAGGTTAATTCCTGAGTGCCGTGAACCGAGGCCAAAATCGCCGGTAGACTTACATCTGTAATTTTGCGAACGCCGAGGCCGCCCAAGCGAACTGGTAAAGTTGCTTGAAGCCACACTCGGTCGTTCATGTCATGATTAAGAATTTTGCTCAAAGTGTGCCGAATAACATTATCTTTGTTTTCCAAAAGGGATACATGTTTCCAAAAAGGAGAGGCCCGCAAGTAATATGTAAATTTTGGAACGAAAAGACAGTGCCGAATAATCGTGAATGCCGAATGAATATTCATTTTGTATAGCCGATCTGAAGTTTCACAGAAATTTTGTACTTTTTCATTTATAAAGGATTCAAAAGCGTCGTCGAAAATCGGAGACCCAAGGAGGCGGCAGGAACATTTATTGATGATTTTAATATTTGGCGCCAAAGAATAGAATTTTGATAAAATCGAAAGGTTATCCAAATTGTCATTTATAAAAATTTCACATTTGTCTGAATTTAGTTCTAAACCAATTGCTTTAAATTCATTTTTAATTAGTTCTCAGTCTTGTAAAACTGCGTTAAGGTCTCCGCCCAGCACGCCTGTTTCCCGGAGGGGTAGGCAGAGACTACGGAACGCCATTTGCAAAGATCCTGACATACCTCTCTTGCTTCATTCACTCCCATCAAGTTTCTCATGCATGCTCTTCTGTTTAGGGTACTTCTGACCTGTCCCCTTTTTAGGATGTCTCCAATCTGGTCAGAGAACGTCCGCTTAGGTCTTCTCCTTCGTCCTGTCCCATTCACACTTGCCCTATATATCTTCTTTGTCAGTATTTCGTCATCCATCCTCTCCATGTGCCCAAAGCATCTCAACATGCCTTTCTCGATGCTTGTCACTACATCCTCCTTTACCCCACACCAATCTCGAATCACACAATTCTTTACTCTGTCGTTCAAAGACACACCACACATACTTCTCAGTGCTCTCATTTCTACAGCATTTATTCCACTTTCAAGTCTCTTCTGCCATACCCAACTTTGTGACGTCGTGCCCCGGCGCTCGCGAGCCTCGCTACGAGTGACGCACAGCAGTGGGGAGCCCCGCTCGCTCTCTCCCGCTCGCCGGCCTTATATATACCGGCGACACACGTGGTTTGGCTTTTCTGCTTCGAGACAACACGACCAAAGCTGAGTACCCCATCTGAAGACCTGTGAAGTGCCAACCTACCACCACGCCCTGGATGGTTGTCTAGTCGGCTAATCTCAAGTGTCAGTTTTTTTGTGTAATTAAAGCCATTGTGTAACTGGAATATAACGCGAGTTTAAACTTTCCTGGTGATATTTTTTATTTATTTCCCGTAAGACAACCTAATTATCTCTCTTTAATTGCTCGGCGAGTGATCGATCCCGGCTACCCCGTGGAAATCAATCACTCGTGCGACATTGGCGCCCAATAGAATTTTTAAATATATTTTTAAAACGTAAGTTGGCACTTTACAGGTGAGTGAAATAATTTCTTTTTCTCTTGTATATTTTTCTCCTGTGTGTGCATATATTCTGGTGTGGTGAATTGCGTACAGGTACAGTTTCTATCTGTTTTGGTTGGCCATAAGCAATTTAACTGTGTGTGTAATAACATAACGGTGATTTAATTAACGTCGGTCTAAAATCACGTTCCACCGCGGGCAGCGTGTCGAGCCGCCAACCGGTTCTAACCGCTTAGCCGTTGAACTAACGTGCCTCGTGTTCGCGAAAAAAATATTGTGATTCAACCTTTGAGTGACCTTTAAGAATTTTTTTTTAATCCTTTACCAATCATCACATCATTGTATAATTTAGTGTATTTCAGCTTTTTTTTAGCACGGTTTTCGATTTTCTGGCGATATTTAATTTTTTTTTCTAGTACCGGCGTAAATACTTAGATTTTCTTTTATTGTTTTGTAATAATGGCTTACATTATAAATTTCTCATATTTAACTAAAGCGGAATTAGAATATGAGACCACAATACGCGGCGTTTCAAAGCCTGACGATCCCCGCAAACAAATCGCTAAACTTTCAGTTAAAATTCCCTCGGAGGATATATTATCTTCACCCTTCCCACCAGAGGAGGATGTGGCTGAAGTGGAAAAGTCGTTATTAAGATCAAATAAACACTTATCTATGTTGGAAACAAACTATACTTCCGAGCTTCAACAGAAGGTCGAAACCGTGCTACACCATTGTTTTCATCGATTGAATAGGGTGGATACCAGCAGTCTTGATATTAAAAAAATTGAGTCTGTGTGGAATAAATTTAATGACTTATATGCGAAATTACAATTAATCACGAGCCGTAGTTCGCGGTCGGATTGCTCAGTGGCAGAGGGAAACACTTCCTATAATTACGACCGTAAGCTTTTTTCGGAATTAGGTAAATTCAAATTTAACGGTAAATCATGTGTAAGATCTTTTATTGAAAAAATTGATGAATTTATGTCCTGTAGATCTATTCCACACGACAAGATGTTGTCTTTCGCTTTTGAAATATTTTCGGGTGACGCATTAGTTTGGTATCGTTCTGTTAAAAATAATGTAAAGACTTGGTTAGAACTTTGCGAACTTTTGAAACGAGATTTTAGTCCGCATAACTACGATTATCGGCTTATGACGGAGATTCGTCAGCGCTCACAGGGCGAGAACGAATCAATAACTATTTACGTGGCAAAAATGCACGGTCTGTTTTCGCGGCTTAGTTCTCCTATCGCTGATTCGGAGAAGCTAGAAATTTTACTAAATAATATTAGACCTTGTTACACTAATTGTCTGCTCACTGCAAAGGTTGTTGATGTTGATAGTCTGGTCGAAGTTTGTCGTCTTTTCGAAAATTACCAAAGTCGCAGTAAGCAATTTTCTGAACCCCCTAAAGTTTCAAAGAATACTGTAGCACCCGATCTAGCGTATAATTATCCGTTTTCTAATTTTTCTTCAAACAAAAATGTTTACAATCATAATCACTTCAATAAATATAACTCTGTCGCCGATACATCGAGATACAAGTCTGTACCACAAGTCAACGCCGTATCGAGTACTTCTAATATAAATCAAACTTTTTGCGTGCGTTGTAGATGCAATTCGCACTCATTACGTAATTGCCGTCAGCCACACTACCTAATCTGTTTTAAGTGCGGCACAAAGGGTTTCAAGTTGTCAGACTGCCCCAATTGTAAATCTAAGTCGACCCCTACAGTTTCAAAAAACTAGTTAATAAGGATTGTGGAAAATCAAATTATACAACTAATTGTAATAAAACAGAGTGGAATAATTGGTTGGACTTTTTAAAAAATTCTTTAATAGCTATCATATTTCCTCAATCCGTAATTCTAAAGTAGAATATTTACCTTACGTTACTCTAAAATTAAACGGAATACCTACCACTGGTCTTTTAGATTCTGGATCTTGCGTTACAATTTTAGGTAATAATTTGCATAACTTATTTTTGAAAGACAATGTTTTGGATGAATCGAAACCTTTAAGGTTAATAACAGCAGGCGGCGAACGATTTGAGTCTTTGAGATCGGTGTTTCTACCCTTTGAGTTTCAGGATAAATTGATTAACTTAGAAGTTCATGTTGTACCTGGGATTCAAATTCCCTTATCCTTGGCATGGATTTTTGGCGAAGCTTCGGCCTATTTCCTAACAAATTAGAGTCTGTTTTGATTGTGAACAAGTCTGACGCTCAAGTAATGGAGTTGCAGGCAGTTTACCCTACACATCTTGTTTCTTACGATCATCTTACAGTCGACCAGAGAGCTACCGCTGACAACATTGCGAAGCGGGGTCTCGGTTGCACAAATATTATTTCTCATTCAATTGATACAGGTGATTGCCCCCCTATTCGGCAAAGATTTTATCGCATGTCTCCCGATAAACAAAGAATTTTAATAAAGCATCTTGACGACATGCTCTCAGAGGATGTTGTTGAACGATCCGAAAGCCCGTGGTCAAACCCGGTCATTTTGACCCCAAGAAGAATGGTGAACTGCGTTTCTGTTTGGACAGTCGTAAATTAAATTCCGTTACAAAAAAAGATGCTTATAGCTTGCCTTATATTTCGGAAATTTTAGATAATCTGAGAGATGGTAAATACTTGTCTAGTTTAGACCTGTCTAAATCTTTTTGGCAAACATTAATTAAAGAAGAGGACCGTTGCAAAACAGCCTTTTATATTCCCACGCGTGGCACATTTCAATTCAAAAGAATGCCTTTCGGTCTTACGAATGCGCCAGCTACTCAACAACGATTAGTTGATATTTTATTTTATGGTCCAGAATTTGAAAATAAGGTTTTCTGTTTTATCGATGACATAATCTGTATCACGTCCAGCTTCAACGAGCATATTACTCTTTTATTACGCATTCTGGATAAACTAAAAAGCGCTAATTTAACAATTAATCTCGAAAAATGTCAATTTTTTAGAGATAAACTAAAATATTTAGGCTATGTTGTCGACTCTAGTGGATTGCATCCCGATCCGGATAAAGTAAATTCAATGAAAAATTATCCCACTCCTTCTAATAGAAAAGAAGTACGTCGATTTTTAGGCGCAGCCTCGTGGTACAGGCGTTTTATACCGAATTTTAGCTCTATTGCTGCACCCTTAAATAAGTTAACATCTCAAAGTAAAAACGCACCTCCATTCTGCTGGACGACAGAGGCTAATGAGGCGTTTAATAACCTAAAGAATTGTTTGATTTCCTCCTCGGTGTTGGCTTGTCCTGACTACTCGCAACCGTTTGAAATACACTCAGATGCTAGCAATTTTGGTCTTGGCGCGATCCTCTGTCAAAGGTTAAATGGTGAGGAAAGAGTCATAGCGTACTATAGCAAATCACTCACTAAGCAAGAAAAAAATTACAATGCCACAGAGCGCGAGGCCCTGGCTGTTCTATCTGCTATAGAACACTGGCGTTGTTATGTTGAAAATGGTAAAAAGTTTATTGTTTACACTGATCACGCTGCTTTGAAATGGTTCTTGACCTTAAATAACCCTACTGGCCGGTTAGCCAGATGGGGAGTTCGCTTATCTTCTTATAATTTCGAAATACGTCATCGTCGGGGTTCCGATAACGTTTTACCTGATTTTCTGTCTCGCTCTTTACCCGTTTCTGCTATTGCTAATGATATAAATATAGATATTAATTCTAATCAGAATTTACCAGTTTCTACTAATGATCCTTGGTATTTAAATATCTATAAAGGCTGTTTAAGTTCTCCGACTTCCTTTGTTAACTATCAAGTAATAAACAATAAATTGTATTGTTTTAAAAAAAACATTAAACCCTCTCACTAGAGAATTTCAATGGAAAGAGCTTATTCCGTCTGACCAAAGAATTGACATTCTAAGGGAGAATCATTCTTCGCCCACTGCTGGACATCTGGGTATTTTTAAGACATACAAACGTCTCGCACTTAATTACTTTTGGCCTGGTATGTACTCCGATGTTGTCAAGTTCGTCAGTTCATGTGAACCTTGTCTCACCCATAAACACAAAAATCACCCAAATTTAGGTCTTATGGGAAAACCCAAATCATGTCAAAAGCCCTTTCAGACGATTAGTATTGATTTGATTGGTCCATTGCCTCCCAGCAGAAAACAAAACACTTTTATATTTGTGGTCAGTTGTTGTTTCTCTAAATATTGTTTGCTTTTCCCCATTAAACGGGCAACTGCAGAAGTGATAACAAAAATTCTCGAGGAAAATGTATTTTTGGTGCATGGAATTCCATCTACTATTGTTTTGGATAACGGTAAACAATTTATTAGCGCAACCTTTAAAAGTATGTTGTCAAAATATAAAATTCCAAATTTGCATTTTACACCGTTGTATACTCTCCACGTTAACTCAGTTGAACGTTACAACAAAACCATTATGACAGCTATTTCAACTTTCATAGAATCTGATCATCGAATCTGGGACACTCTAATCACTAAAGTTCAATTCGCCCTTAACTGCGCAGTTAGTGAGGTTACTGGTTATTCTCCTAATTTCCTTGTTTTTGGTAGGGAGGTCATAACATGTGGTTCTCAGTATATTGACAAGGAATTTAATTCCAATATGGTGCTTGAACCACGGGACGGCTATGCCGAAACTTAAGGCAACTTATCCTCTATTTTCGAGAAGGTACATTCAGCTCTGTTGTCGGCCCACCAACGAAATTGTTCATCTTATAATCTTCGCCGTAAACCGGCAGAATTCAATGTCGGTGATATAGTTTGGCGCAGAACGTTTCTACTTAGTGACAAGGATAAATACTTTAGCAAGAAATTGGCGCCTAAATTTATTAAATGTAAGATTGCCTCAAAAAAGTCACCTCTAGTATACAAACTTAACGACATGGCCGGAAAACCTTTAGGCGAATGGCACATCAAGGATTTAAAGTTGATTAATTACAAAGAATAATAAATGTATAAAACAACAATGTAAGACGCATATCTATGCGGAGTTATAATTGCCCGCATAATTATTTGTGAAGGCCAACAATGGTTCTTTTGTTTTCGAGTCGAAGCTCACAAGATAATGCATTGTGTTGTGTTAATGATTTATGTAAACATGCTAACATAAAATGAATAAATGTTTCAGTTATAAATTGTAATAAAGTTTATTACATGTAATATTGTTACAAAGAATCTGTTGTTTATCTAACTATCAGTTATGGCTCAGTGGTTAAAAAGTTGTTGTCGGATCGGTCTGTGGTTCGATTCTCGCATGTGTATTTTCTTTCCACAAATCTAACTGTTGAAATGCGTCTTGATTGGCGTATTGTTTTTCGCCGTGCCTTGTTCTGAAGTTCTGTTGTTATTCTTAATTCTGTATAGGTTCCGTAATCGAGTTGATATTATAGGTACTTTATAAATATTCGGGGTAATTAACCGTGCGTCGCGAGCTCGGAACAGTCGAATAGTACCTACCATTTAGATCG
Organism: Euclidia mi; assembly: GCA_944739405.2. Lineage (NCBI taxonomy): Eukaryota > Metazoa > Arthropoda > Insecta > Lepidoptera > Erebidae > Euclidia > Euclidia mi. The sequence continues at coordinate 44,761,143 of OX123183.2, read as the reverse complement.
TACCTACCTAGTTGTCGTTATGACGCACGCGCGTTCACTCAGCGACGCGCCGATAAATAAATGCCTAACTAATGATTCACCATTGTTTACATTCAAAAGGTGTTTACTGTTCGTGTTGTAGTTATTAATTAGAGCAAAATATTTATTAAATTCTTTCCTTTGACATTGAGCGGTCCGGTCGTGTCTGCGGCTTATATTATTTTTGTTCATCGTTACGAAAAATCTGTTGTTACACCTAACTATATTCAAAAAGTGTACTTATCTAGTGGCAAAGGCCGAACCCAAGATTTTTAAGTCGTAGGGCTAGATCAAGTTTCTTATATCTACAAATCATTATTACCTAATAATTACCCTAAGCGCTTCTCCATAGATTGTTATCTTTAATATTAAGCTATTACACTGGCCTTGGCATTTACATGTAGGTATGTGTGATGAATTATGAATGATAAATGTTTATGTTCAAATTCAGACTGCCGTTGTACGCGTGAAGAATGCAAGCGTGGGTCATTATTATTTAGGTATCCTAATTAGCGTATAGGGTTGTCACTTGTTCAAGGTACTCATGCCCTTGTTTTCTCTAATTTCAGGGAGTATCTTCAGGGCTGCTACGCCCGTTGGGCTAGGGAATTTTCCTTAGGGAAAATCCCGGCCTAACGGGGGGGGTGTGTGACGTCGTGCCCCGGCGCTCGCGAGCCTCGCTACGAGTGACGCACAGCAGTGGGGAGCCCCGCTCGCCCTCTCCCGCTCGCCGGCCTTATATATACCGGCGACACACGTGGTTTAGCTTTTCTGCTTCGAGACAACACGACCAAAGCTGAGTACCCCATCTGAAGACCTGTGAAGTGCCAACCTACCACCACGCCCTGGATGGTTGTCTAGTCGGCTAATCTCAAGTGTCAGTTTTTTTGTGTAATTAAAGCCATTGTGTAACTGGAATATAACGCGAGTTTAAACTTTCCTGGTGATATTTTTTATTTATTTCCCGTAAGACAACCTAATTATCTCTCTTTAATTGCTCGGCGAGTGATCGATCCCGGCTACCCCGTGGAAATCAATCACTCGTGCGACAACTTTCACTACCATACATAAGGGTAGGCAATAACACACCTCTATGCACAGCCAAACGCGCCTTTTTTGACACGTTTTGACTGTTCATAAACGCCTTCAGAGCTCCATTCACACTATTACCTGCATTAACTCTTCTTTCAACATCTTTTTCATTCTTACCATCTCTTGTAAACAACGTACCTAAGTAAACAAACTCATTCACTTGTTCCACTTGCTGTCCATCGATCAAAACATTACAAGCCGTAACGCATTCCTCCTTTTCAAAAACCATAACTTTCGTTTTACTTACATTCACTTTCATTCCTTTCCTCTCTAACGCACCATGCATGCTTGTTACTATCTCCTGCAACTCCTCCGCTGAAGATGCAAGTATTGCCTGATCATCAGCATAAAGGAGGCATTTGACGAGTAAACCATTCATCCTTAATCCTCAGTCACTATGTTTTAAATCTTGCAATCAACTGTCCATGAAGAGGTTAAATAGCTACGGCGACGCTACACATCCCTGTCTAACACCTTTCTCGATGGTAAACCAGTCAGTGTATGCCCCGTTTATCCTCACACAAGCTCTAGAATCCTCATAAAAGGATTTCAGAGCTCGAATGAGGCTGCTGTCCACCCCATTCATTGACAGCACCGACCACATTTCATTCCTCACCACTTTATCGTAAGCCCTTTGCCAAATCCACGAATGCGCAATAGACCTTTAGACCTTTGGCCAAAAACTTTTCGGCTATGCTTCGCAAGGAAAAAACCTGATCCGTACATACCCTTTCGGAATCCCGCTTGTACATCCCATATTTTCTTGTCGGTTACTTTCATAACTCTTTCAATCAGTACCTTTGCATACAATTCGCCAACAATGCTGAGAAGGCTTATGCGTCTATAGTTTTTGCAGTCTTGTTGCGAGCCTTTTCCTTTATAAAGTGGCACAACTACAGCTGTGGCCCAGTCATTAGGTACTCGGCCGGTGCTCCAGCACAAGTTATATAACCATGATGACCAACTATGATGGCCTGTCCAGCCATCAGCATTTCGACTGTAATCCTATCATATCCTGCAGAAGGCTGCAAAGTAGGTAAGGACCTACTGTAAAGTAGGTAAGGATCTACTTTCATACTTCCCAGTGACTTCACGATCTCATTCACGCCAATAACGCTTTCATCATTGCTATCGTTACCATTCATTTCATCGATTGGTGTCTCTATCGCCGTTCTTTCAAATAACCCTTCAAAATACTCTTTCCATCTCATCAGCACGCCCGATTCACCATTCACTATCCTTCCATTCATGTCTCTGATCGATGTGTATTCTGAGGATTGAGTTCTTCCTCGAACTGCACGAACGGATTTCCAGAAAATTTATTTTATAATTAATAAATTAATTATTTTATAATTTATAATTAATATATTAATTGCAAAATATAGGTACACTCATATATTAATTATTTTATAATTAATTCTTAACTGCCAGACTGCATTTCTGCATCTCGATACTGGACAAACGTTCGAATTATTCACTGATAATTATGGTGCGTTAATAAAACATGCTGCCTTGTTTAACATTGATCCCTCAATGGCATTAACTGCATTCCACGCTACTGAACACGTATGCGGGCTCAACCAGAAATACAAAAAATAGTACACACATAAACGGTTCATATAACTGATTCCCTACTGGTTTTGCCGCCTAAAAACTTAACTTTTGCTGATTCGTCGCGCCAAAATCTTCATGATGAAGATGTGCTATAGCTTTCAAAATGTTTGTCCAAACCAACAACATAATACGACAGTTCAATCTTCTTGTGTTAATAATTACATTTTTCCCTTAAAAATATTTCACATTTAATTAATAAAACCTTCGCTACAGCGTAGCCAAAATAAAAACAAAATTTGAATATTATAAAGGGAAAATGGTTTTCAAAACAAAAAGTATTTATAGTATTAATCGGAATGTGCTGTATCGAGTAATTAAAATCTTTAACATCTATTTTCAGCTAGGTGTAATTAAAATGTAATAAATTTGATGTCTGATGTACAGACGAGTATAAAATACCTAATAAGAGCTCGGTACATAATTGTCCAAGGAAATATAGAGCGGCTCTCTTGAGGATTTTAAACTGATGACGCAATCATTAATTATTTAATTATACGATTGATATATGTACAATTTACTGCTTAGTGTTGCCGAGCTGTTTGTAAGCATGTGTCGATTTGTAATCGCCAGACTGGTTTTTGTCTATAAAAATATGGAGTCATATGTTTTTAATGTTATGAACAGTTATTTGAATTGAAAGAAGAAAGAAACGTTTGTTACATACATTAAATTAATCACGTTTAGACATAACAAGCAACAAATTGATAATCTAATTTTTATCGTTTTAAAAGGTTCTTAGTTTTGGATAACCGTTCATAAATAAAAATTCAGATCTTCACACCAAAAACGTTATTGGCAGCGATTTTGACTTTGACTTTATTTTGTAAATGGTAGTGAATCTCAACATTACATACTACAATCCATTGACTTTAATACTTAAATATTCTTTATGGTCTTTATTATTGTACAACTTAAAACAACAAACTCATCTTTTATTCCTTTTATCTACCTTTATATCCTGTTATCTACCTTTCCGATGTCAACAGTAACAACACAATTATACGGAATCCACTTGAAGTATTCCATAGATAATTATTCAATTGGATATTTGCACAGCAAGTAGCCAAGGAAGTAGGAACTTCGTTAGATTTATCGAGCCGTACTATTGGCTCTCAATTGTTCTGGATAAGAGTAAGGCTTGACGCACAGTGACAGCGCGGGACGTCGAGGGATTTTTTACAAAAATAGTAATACAGAAGTTTTATAAGTTACTTTTTACTTTGTCAAACCTCTAAATAATCTAAAATCAGAGTCTACATGGCAACCAGGATAACAATATAATGAAAATAACAATAAGAAAGCATAGTTAACATATCACATCTCAGCAAATATGTGTAACCTGGCAATATCTTGAAGCATATTAATTTGCCGAGATCTTAAATTTATGAAGCTCTGATAATTTTTATCCTTTTTTTGTAGATTTTTTTATAACTAAGAAGAATTTTTGGCATAGGCATAGAATCCATTCCCATACCGTAATAACACTAAGAACTCAGACTAAAGGCTCAGATTATTTCAGGTCGGAAAAAGGTCGTCACCGTATTGCCTCTCACCTCGCCGTCAACATAACGTAAGCACGTAACCAAAGCGCATTACCAGCTCCGATACGTATACTCAGCTACGGTTAGGTGTCACCACACTTGCGTCTCTCCGATCGCTGGTTGAGCTGGCTGGCTAGTAGGGGTAGCAGAAACGTAAGCGCGGAGACGACGAGCCGTACGTAGCCATAGAACACCCACAGGAACGCACCTCGCAGTTCGTGAGCTTTACCAGTAGACAGGCGATTACATTACATTCCCACACGTGTGCGTTACAGTAGAGGTTTTCATACAAAATACTCGAAGGGCTAGACTTGATATGGTGACGATCTCTTTCCAACTTGATATGTGTACAATGTCCCTTAAATGGCTCCGAGACGATGTCCTACTACTTGAAATAATGTACACTCAGCCACATTGTTGCTAAGGCTTATCTGAAATGAGAATCTGTGGATGAACACGACGAATTTTGTTTTTGACTGTACCGTTGGTGGGTACTGGTAGCCAGTTTATAATTCGGTAGAATGCAAAATCTGAGTATACTTTTGTTTTCTACAGAAATAGGTATTATTCGGTTATTTGAACTGTGTTCACTAATATAGAAAACTCATGATATCAATAGAAACGTCGAAAAAATAAAAAGAAAGAAATCTTTAATTGACTAACGGCCATTTTCAATATTCGAACTATAGATAGATCTGTAGATTTTAGATTCGTGTTTGACATATTTTGTATGGAGCTTATGTCAAAAACTGTCAAAAACGAATCTGAAATCGACATATCTATCTTTAGTTCGAATATTGAATTCCGTATTAAGTGAGAATAAAAAAAGTGAGAATTATAATTATTAGTTTAGTTTAACTGAATTATGTTTTCAAATATGAGATAAGATATCCAGCGAAATTATTTAAGAAAATCGCCTGATTAAATTAGTCTGTGTGTTCTCTGAGTTCATTAATATAATTAAAGTATGTGAAATTCTTAGCAGTGAAATTTGCAGCACTTTATTTCACAAAATATTATAGCTAATATTTTGTAAAATAAAGTGAGGATTTTTAAGCGTCGTCGGCAGCAAGTAAAAGGTCACATACAGGGTGTAAAAAGACCCTTAACGAAAACTGAAATCCCATGTTGTACCAATGACTACAAACATTTTTTACTTCGGCACCACATCTGGGAAATTATTGGTTCAGGAGATATTGAGGCTCAAATTTACTATGGATTTTTTCTAATTACGTACAACATCGATGCATATGTTCCACACAAAAACTATTAAAGGGGTGTCGATAAAACATTAGTGTAGAACATGAAGGTGAAGTGAAACGGTGGTCAAAATTTAATCAATGTAAGTATATGTATATGTCGCAGGGATTTGGTCAAAAACGTGATATTAAAATTTCACAAAATCTATCAGCAAATGTACAGTTCAAAATACCGGTTCGTCATTAATCAACAAAATGACAAAGCTTTTAAACAACAAATACACACGCCATGCAGTCATTTGAAACCAAGTCACTACAGTAAATTGTCCGAAATGTATCCAACGTACTGGGCGTTGTAAGTGCAGTTTCATCCGTGCACTATCACTCGCCGCCCGACGTCGTCTGCTGACACATCACTTAGCAGCGTTTCTGTCTTCACACAAGGGATAAGAACGCATTCAGAGGGGCTAGCGGTATAGTGACACCACTAGCCCCTCTGAATGCGTTCTCAGATAACTCAATATCACAAGGATAACATGCTCTTTTGTAAAATACTTGAAGTTACAAAAGTGATTGTAACTTAGAATACAGAGTTACATAATGGTGATATTGTAACACCTTTATGTAACCTATGGAGTGAAATATGGTATTGAGTATTGAGAATAGAACAGAACATGCTTTCCTTCATGTTTTGAACTTTTGAATGTTAATCTTTATGTCTGCTCTGTTGCGTGTATACATATACATGGTTAAAAGTTGTTAATTACTTGTAAATATTTAGTTTAAGTGTAATATAGTTAGTCAATACAAAATAATTGTTGTAAATATACCTAAAGTTGGACAAGTGTGGCACCATTTTGATGTTTGTTGTACGAAGTTGTGGGCAAAAGCTAGTTTCAATATAAATCAAAATCCGCGCTAGATCCAACGAAACAACACTTCGTTACATATCTGTTATCTGCTGCACGCAAATAAAAAGCATGCCGTTAAAACGCTAAAAACGTAACGAAATCGAACGCTGTCGCATTTTTGCTACAATGTGTGTAACTAATATATTATAGCATAAAAAGTAGTCTGCTCTTAATACATAGCATAACGTTGAAACGCGTTTTTGGTTTAAAGCCGTTGTGAACATGCCTAATGAAATGCTGTCGTCCCTTTCTGCAAGGTAGTAATGCTAAGCGAGGAAATGTTTACCGTCCTCTCCCTAAACGCTGGCACTGATGTCAGAGACCGTGTGACGTTCTTCAGCCGCCATGAGTTGCCGTTGCGTCTTCCGAACAGAATTGTCAGGGAGGCGGTGCACAGTGTATGGAACTAACGTAGTTCTCGTAACCCCGCCTATTACCTCTGAATGCCTATAGGGGAATCACGCGGTGTTAAAACAAATTTATTTTAGTTTTCAACTTTCCATTTGACTATGCAAGCATACAATGCGTAGGTACATTGGCTAGTACAAATAATTTAAAACGTTGTTAGATGGAAATGGCTTATGATGATCTCTAAAATCAAATAGCTTATTTAAGACATTATTTTACAAAGCGTTCTTAACACGAAGAAAAAAGAAACAAACTAACTTTTTACACCAGCCAAGATAAAATACGCCGGAAAAATGGACTTAATTGTCTCTAATTTAGGTTTTGTTTGTCTTGATTTAAAGTTCTTTTGACGGACCGCAAGAACTAAATGGTTCGGAATGATCGTGAGACATTAGGAAGACTGGATCGAGCTGGTTATTGGCCTTAATACTTTTGTTGGAGCCAATACAGCCAATATGGCCAATACGCGCCAATACGCCAATGTATGTGGTTCACCCTAAATTGTTGTGCTAATATTGGCGTGTGCCGTACACGGTAACTGTTTGCGCTCTCGTTGTCTTTATTCACCAATTTACTTACATTTAAGCTCCGCCCCGCGGGTCGTAAAGTAATATTATCCACCGCTGGGCGAGGGCAATAGTGCCTCTTTTACGGGCCGCGAGCGAGCGTCACATGGGAAATTATTTGACGTGGCGTTTAATGGATTTTTGCCTTCATAACACGCTACCTACAGCCCAATAAAAATACTTGTAGGTACTTACCTAGTTCTATGACTACCTGCATACGTACGGCTATTGTTGAGAGAAGCTTTATACTTCACCTGCAAATTGCAATTGTGTAAACTTAAAGCGAAATGTACGTTGAAACACACTGAGTCTGAACTGAAATGAAAAGAATCGCATAAGACATAATACTAAGAAAGTTACTTAAATAAACCATTCTAGCTGTATCTATATCTGTAAGGCGTCTAATTGTCTTAACTGCATAAGCTGCATAACTAAGTTTGCCCGAAAGTCTTTCTATATGCAGACCCCATTGAAGTTTGGTATCAAGCATAATACCTCGAAACATAGTTGTCCCGACGGGCTCAATTCTGGATTTCTTAAGTTGTACATTGGTTTCCATCTATTTAGCATTGGGCATTGAGAATTTTAATAGTTTGGTTTTCTTATCATTAAGTAATAAATTATATACATTAAACCAATTAACAACTTTAGAGAGAGCACTGTTTACGTCGTCAAAATTTCTCTGTTGTCGTCTAATATTAAATATTAAGGAGGTATCATCCGCGAACAACACAATCTTTTGATTCTTCTTACGTAATAGGGTAGATCGTTAATATAAATCAAAAATTGGGCAAGTGCGAGTCGGAATCGCGCACGAAGGGTTCCGTACCATCATCTATAAAAGAAAATCACGTTCGTTGTATGTATACTTAAATACTTTTTAAGTTTCCACCTGTTTATTAAGATCGAGTAACAAATTGCTTAAAAATTACGTTTGTTGTATGGGAGCCCCCCTTTATTATTTACTTTCTTTTTATTTAATTATTTTTTTTTGAAAGTTAATATACAACTACATATTCTGTGAAAAGTTAAAGCGTCTGCCTGTTACAGTTAGTAATTTAGAGTTTTTTTTTATTTTTAGTATTTGTTGTTATAGCGGCAACCGAAATACATTATTTGTGAAAATTTCAGCTTTCTAGCTATCACGGTTTATGAGATACAGCCTGGTGACAGACAGACAGACAGCGGAGGCTTAGTAATAGGGTCCCGTTTTTTTCCTAGGTACGGAACCCTAAAAAAAGAAATGGTCCGAGGATTGAACCCTGCGGGACTCCCATTTTTAAGGCAGAATCTGGAGATGTCTTGTCATTGATGTGGACCTTCTGGATTCTGATGCCCAAGTAAGAAACCAGGAGATCGAGAGCTTTGTTACTAACGCCGTAATGATAAAATTTCCTGACCGGAGTGTCATGATGTACACAATTAAACGCTTTTGACAAGTCGCAAAAAATACCTAATGCATCTTGCGAGTACTCCTAAGCTGCAAATATACTTTTAAGTAACTGGACTCCTGCGTCAGTAGTCAAACGACCCTTCGTAAATCCGAACTGTTTCACGTGGAGAAGATTATGTCTATTAAAATGACTAAGCAGCTGACTAAGAAATAATTTTTCAAATATTTTATTAAGTGTAGGCTATACAGAAATAGGTCGAAAATTAGAAGGGTCGGTTGTGTCACCAGATTTAAATAAAGGTATACCTTTACTACATTTCATTAAGTCAGGAAATATTCCAGAAGCGACGCAACCATTGAATACCGCCGCAAGATGTGGAGCAATTATGGTAATAATAGATGAAGTAGACTTCACTGGCAATCCCCACGAATCCATTGTCTTTTTCATATTTGTAGTTTTAAATTGTTTAAGAATATCGTCAGTACTAACAACAGTAAATTCAAAGCCTGCATCACATTCTGGCACGCAGTCCCTAAAAAGAATGGCACGCAATCCCTAAGAAAAACTCGTACCAGCATCCTAAATATTATTTAGAAGCAGGATAGATGTAGATATTACTGTGTGGTTGTGGATTCAATTGGTTCGACCTATTATATTACTGTAGTCTGGTGACTGCCAACCCGCAGGTGGCTAGCGTGGTGGACTACCTATGGCCTTACCATTCTAAGTGACGCTTTCCAAGACATGACGAAGCCTATACATTACCGTGACCTGGTCGCAACAATCGGTCTGGATGTGCTCTCTCTTCAGATAACTGACAGTCGTTTTGGTCCGACGAAGCATAGTACGAAATGCTGTTGCCTCCTTCAGCGAGGTAGTAATGCTAAGTTAGGAAATGGTTACCGTCCTCTCTCCAACCGCTGGCACTTATGTCAGAGACCGTGTGACCCAGCTACTATGAGTTGCCGTTGCGTCTTCTGAAAAGAATGGCCGGGAGGCGGTACACGTTGAATGGAACTAATGGGTTGATTACACCTAACGAGTACAGTGGCGAGTCAGTGTCCTCGGCCGAGTACTCGGTTGGTATAAACACTTTAATGAGTGCTCGGCCGAGTGCTCGGCCGAGTGCTCGGCCGAGCAAAGAGGCGAGAGAGTCACTAGAATCCCAATCTGTTTACTAGGCCGAGTAGCCACCTCCCCGCATCATTTTTCTACCCCGCAGCGACTCGGTATACCGCTCGGCACGTATGAACACGCTCTCGATTGTCACTCGGCCACTTGCCACTCGTTTGTTCGTTATGTTTGTTTATATTTTTGTTTTCAAATTATCCTAATCTCAATTAAAATGTCCGTTAATAACAAATGGAGCATGGAAACAACAATAAAATTCATTCAGTGTTACAAAATACATGAATGTTTGTGGAAATTTTCTACAGTCATTCTCAAAAGTGCCATGACTGCCATGAATTCTTTGGGATCTTCTGACTGCAATTCATTAAAAAGGCAATTTGTTGCTTCAAGGGCATTTCGCCTTAACATCCATGTTCTAGTCCAAATTCTTCAGTCTTCATCTTCTAATAAATCCCACAATTCGTTTATTATAATGTCTTGTAACAGCTAGTTAAAAACTTTTTTAAATTCTTTGTTTTTTTTGCGATTCATTGCAGACGTAAGCGTGATCAAAACTAAACTGTCTCGCCACTATAGTAAATACGTGTGACCCGGTTCGGCGACTCTCTCGGCCGAGAGCGCATTTACTGACTCGCCACTGTACTCGTTAGGTGTAATCAACCCATAACGTTGTTCTCGTGACCCCGTCTATTACAATAGGGCATCAGAGGAATACCATAGTGTTGCAAATGAGTAGGCCTGAATGCCTCTAGGCAGGGTCTAGGTGTAAAAACAAATTTATTTTAGTTTTCAACTTTTCGTTTGACAATGCGAGCATACAATGTGTGACAAATAGAAACAATTTAAAACGTATCTTTTCATAGATGGAAATGGCCTAAAATGTTTTCTTACATCAAATAGTGTAGTTAAGACATTATTTTACAAATTGTTCTTAACACGAAGAAAAAAGAAACAAACGAAATATTTACACCAACCAAGATAAAATACGGCGGAAAAATGGACTTAATCGATTCTAATTTAGGTTTTGATGGTCATGCTTTAAACTTCTTTTGATGGACCGCTAGAACTAAATGGTTCGGAATGAACGTGAGACATTAGGAAGACCGGTTCGAGCTGAGTATTGGCCTTAATACTTTTGTTGGGACCAATGAAGCCAATATGGCCAATACGTGCCAATACGCCAATATACGTGGTTCAGCCTAAATTGTTGTGCTAATATTGGCGTGTGCCGTATACCATAACTGTTTGCGCTCTCGTTGTCTTTATTCACCAATTTACTTACATTTGAGCTCCGCCCCGCGGGTCGTAAAGTAATATTATCCACCGCTGGGCGAGGGCAATAGTGCCTCTTTTACAGGCCGCGAGCGAGCGTCACATAGGAAATTATTTGACGTGGCGTTTAATGGATTTTTGCCTTCATAATACGCTACCTACAGCCAAATAAAAATACTTGTTGGTACCTACCTACTTTGACGGCTACCTGCATACGTAACGCTATTGTTGAGAAAAGCTTTATACGTCACCTGCAAATTGCATATGTGTAAACTTGGAGCGAAATAAGGGTTGTTACACACTGAGTCTGAACTCGTACCAGGCTATCAGCAACGTAATAACAAATTATTATTCAGAAGCCAGGTAGATATACTTGTTGTTGAAGCTTTCATTGGAACCTACAATATTGCTGATGCGAACTCACTGTTATGACAAAACCAAGTAATTTGACAAAATCAGACAGACAAATAAAAAACAATAACATAAATCTAATTAACCTAATCATCATCATCATCATCAGCCTTTAATAGTTCACTGCTGGACTAGGCCTCTCCTTTGAAAGGAGGAATTGGCCTACTATACCACGCTGGCCAAACGGGTTGGTATAGGGTTTGTATCAAGTTTTCCTTCTCTTACAGTGATGTTCTCTGCATAATATGCTCCCTCTGTCGGCTCTTACGACACCCATGGGATGATTTGGAGTGGTGACAATTCGTATTCTTAATCCGTCACCACAAGGACAATTAACCTAAACCTTTGATTTATCATCTGATTCAAACTCTTACAACTTGAATACACAGCTATTTGACTCTCACAAGGTACAAGTATTTAACCTTCTCTTATTTTCATTGTCCGCCAGAGTATGGAGTCACGAGCTTGGAGTTGATGGAGCTGCGCGTGCCGGCGCACGTGGCGCTGGGCGCGCGCGCGCAGCTGTCGTGCCGCTGGGCGCTGGGCCCCGCGGACGTGCTGTACTCCGTCAAGTGGTACAAGGACGGCAAGGAGTTCTTCCGCCACGTGCCTCGCGACTCCGAGCCGCGCAGGAAGTTCCCGCTGCCCGGCGTCGACGTCGAGGTCAGTTTACTTATTACACTTTACAGTTGATGGAGCTGCGCGTGCAGGCGCGCGTGGCGCTGGGCGCGCGCTAAAAGTTCCCGCTGCCCGGCGTCGACGTCGAAGTTACTTCACCCACCTAGTTTCAAACAATATAAGTCTATCGAGCACACAATGTGCAAGTAAATGAAAATTGAGCCCCACTTAACCAAAAATTAATACAGAAACGACGAGATACTGCGGTAAGTGAGATGCCCGCCCGCATAAGAGGTTCTACTTCGGAATCGATATTCATGTCACACTTTTAATATCTTCCCGCGTAACGTTGGTATCTGCAAGTTTCAAGAGGTTCACGGCGGAGGCACTTTGTTGGATGCCCTGTTACTTCTATTGGAGGCTGTGTTGTTCCTGAACAATTGTGTAAACGTCGCAAGTAGATAATGTGGATGAACTTTTAGAGTAGATACATATAATTGGATTAATCCGGTCGTGAGTCGAGTTTGCTTAGGTCTCCCGGAGATGAAACAATATAAAACTGGAGCGGATATTACGCGGTGAAGAGGCGCAGGTGTAAACAAATTCGCCCTCGTGTAGGACGACTCATTTATACTTTCTTTCATTTAGCTGCCGCCGCTTATCATCTACAAGCCATTTACAAATTTTTATTGCTTTTTATATTTATCGAGCAAACAAAACGTAATGAAAACAATATCTCCAAATAAATGTTGCATTCTCGAGTTTTTACGTCAGTAGGTATCCGCTGTACGTACGTGTACATTATACAGTTGTTTTATGTGTTACGGAACTCGATAACTCAGCAAGAGAAGGGAAGAAGTTGCACAGAATTATTACTCAGATAAATAAGTGGCCGCACTTTTGATTAATACTTTCATTGAAATATGGTGAACTTTATGTTACAGGTAGTTTTCTACAATATTATGGTATTTCGTGCTGCGAGCCACTGAAAATAATCTAGGCATATTTAATAGAAGTATTAAGGTAAATAAATTATACGCAAAATAGCCCGGGGATCTTTGAAATTTCTGCCCAATTTAAATCGAAAGTTAATGTACCTAATAACGGGCTCGAAAAAGTCAGGCACGCGAGAAATGCCGGCGGGGAGGGCTAATGACAACATAACAATTAACCGACGTACACACAAACGTTGTTTCGCTAACTTACTGAGTTTGTCCCAATGTCCAAACATTGGATCAAATGTTTGGATTGTTATTCTATTTTTACATTAACAACTTCATTATGGGATCCTGCCGTTTTGCTGAAAAGATTTTGACAAAATTTCATTACACAAACAAATTTTAGCAACCTTTTTTTATACCATTTCAATATTTCGAATGATTTTAGTACGCATATTTTTATTTGGGCAAATTTTTACTTGGCAAAATATTACTAAGTATAATGCCATTATGGCATTTGGTCTTTAATCAAATTATTTATTACAGCAAACAATCTACAGACAATAAACGTTTGGTGATATTAGTTTATTTATAGCAGTAGTTTGAGTAGGTTAATTATTAAAAAAATGGTAAGGTTAGGTTAGGTTAGAACTGTGACCTCCAGAAACGACTTGCATTAATAGAAAAAAGGGATTGTTTTTAGTAGATTAGCCAGAACTGAACTATTTAGATTAGGATAATTATTAATTTTGCGTAAAAACTGTTATTCCAACTGAAATATTTGACTAAATAAAAAATGTTAAAAGTACTAGTTGGTAAACAAGTTATAGTTCAAACGTTCATTTCCCAAACATTAGGTTTGCGTTACAATTTTTTGTGAATAGATTTTTCGCTAAGTAATAATTTGGCAAATGAAATTATGCGAACAATTTTTTGGGAAGGGAAAATTTGTCAAATTCCTTTCGGTCAAACAAGGGAGACCCCTTCCGAAATAGGTTTCTTCCAAAGCGACGGTGCCTAGCTAACTAAGTTTAGAAAAGTTTTGTCTCGCGTCGGTCACAGATTTACGTGAAAATTATTCTACCACTATACTATAACGACATCATAAATTATAGATCACACCTTTAAACTACCGTTATAAAGAAAAATAAATAAAACATTTTAGGTTTCATTCCGAAATAATGTTAATATAATGACTTTATGCGGCTTTTTGATTTGATTACCTCATAAATTAGAAATGGTAGTGGTCTGGAAGACATCGGAGCCAAAATATTTATGATTGAAAAAATATTAAATATACATGTTTAATGTTTTATCCATTTCCCTCAAAAGACTATTTCGTTTTGGCAGGAATTAATGTAGGTATAAAGTTGGAAGCAATAACACTTCGTCCTTTTGCCCTCTCTGTTCAATTGGCGATATATTAATATTGTGACGGCCGATGTCATGTCAAACCGTCGTCACGAATCACAATAATTAGCAAAGATGTTTGAAGACTATTTTATTATTTGGAAATGAGTTTTTAGTTCGATGACGTATACACTCTGTCAAGTGTTCGCCAAATTCACCAGTCATTGACAACAAGGCGATGGCCGTGCGGATAACACATTCCGTTCACGTTCTGAAGGCGTGGGTTCAAATCCCATTCATAACTGTTATGTGAATTATGGTTTTTATTAAATTTGGAAAATGTTTATGAATATTTGGCAAATATTTAAAAGATTATTTAAATATTTCGAATAAAGATTAGAAATTCTAGAAACTTCAAGAAGGAATGGAAAGGTTAAAAAGAGACAGGAGATGGAAAAACAATTGAATAACGAAAAGACAATCGAAATAAGTAGATCTAGAACATTCTTAGGGGTATATAAGGCGGTGTAGACGCGCTAAGCGCCAGTTTAAGTTGAAAAGTGGTAAAGTGAAGAAGAAAAGGGAGAAGTAAAGGAAGAAAGAAGAAGTAGTAACAAAAAAGTGAAGTGAAAGTATAGTGCAGTAAAGTGCAGTGAAGTGCAGTGAAAAGTGCAGTGCAAAAGACGCTAGTGTTGGTGCTGTCTGCGTCGGAATTAAACGGCGTGTAGTGTGTCAAGTCGAATAAACTGTCATCAGTGCTACTCGGTGTTTCTTTCCAATCCCGTTACCCCGTCCGTAACAATATGCTCGTAACCAGTTAAATATAAAAGCAATCACTATTTTCCCCATTCAATAATTATATACATTTTATCTTAATTGATATTTGTTACATAAAAAAATTACGTAGACGGACCCTATTATTAATTTAACTATAACCGAATTCAAACCATTTAGATATACTATAAAGCTTATTATTTTCCAAGTGACTAATAACTTAAAAGATGACTAAATGTTTGCAACTAATAAAATAACTTGCTAGCGATTAAATATTTTCGCGAAACTGATTTAGCATTCTCGTCCCATAACGAAATAACCAATTTAGAAAACCTAAAGAAAGAGGTTTTATAAATTCATTTACAATTCAGGTTTGGCAGCGATGAAAAAGGATCAAGGTTTTTAACGAGATATAAATATTTTTAACATTCATTTTGTCTAGAATCCAAAAAAATGTTGCCTTGTTAAAAGTGAAATGTTTATAAATTGAAACATTTTACTCCTACGCAAAGTCTTGTATTCGATCTCACGGCTCGCCCAATTTGTAGTTATAGAAGTATTTAAATATCGCTCAGTTTGTCGTTGTAGAACAGTGTGAGTCAGTAGATAAATTGGCTTGGCTATGACCCACAAACAGAAAAAATAACAGATACAAGTTTATTTAATAGGTCTCAAAATCATATAAATACCTAAACTAACACTGACGCTATTCTGTGCATTCGTGCTATCGTAATATAGGTTCGTAGAGTCAACCTTTGGTGGGGAGTCATACCGACCTGAAAATATCAACACAAGTAGGATTTGCATCTCCAAAGATTCCTTTATAGCCGGAAGGTTGATACGGTCATGGAAGGTAATTTACACTTGCCCGCTTCAAGAAATAGTTATGTAATTTAGATAACTACATATTGCGAAAATAAAAATGACTAAATAATGTTATGATGTTATTTATATTTCGTACAGTTTCATCATCACATCCCAGTTGCATCCAAGAATTACACACCTCGAGCTCGAAGTCTGCTTACTAGCCTCACCAGATTTTATAATATGTCGTACAGTTTATTTGATCTATTATTTATTGTCAAACTGTTTTGTATTTCTTTTTCATTTAATTTCAACAAATTTTTCTTTTACCAGAAATCAAGTCCGAACGGTGCCAACGTGACGCTGCATCCTGCAGTATTGGAGACAGGTGGCAGGTACCGCTGCGAAGTGTCCGGAGAGCGACCGCTCTTCTTAACTGTATCGGACCACTCTGATATGGTCATAGTTGGTAAAAATATATTACATTTTGTATATTGAAACTGTGAATATAGTTGCTAGGAAATTATTTATCATATAATATTTTACCACATTCACACAACACCACCTAGTCCCAAACTAAGCACAGCTAGTACCATGGGTACCATACATACATACATAGAGACACGTCTGTTTCCCGGAAGGCTAGGCAGAGACTACGGAACGCCATTTGCAACGATCCTGACATATCTCTCTTGCTTCATTCACTCCCATCAGATTCCTCATGCATGCTCTTCTGTTCAGGGTACTTCTAACCTGTCCTGTTTTAAGGATGTCTCCAATCTGGTCAGAGAACGTCCGCCGAGGTCTTCCCCTTCGTCCTGTCCCTTCCACACTTGCCTTATATATCTGCTTGGTCAGTCTTTCATCATCCATCCTCTCCACGTGCCCAAACCATCTTAGCATACCTTTCTCGATGCTTGTCACTACATCTTCTTTTACCCCACAACACTTTCTTATCACACAATTCTTTACTCTGTCTTTCAAAGAAACACCACACATACTTCTCAGTGCTCTCATTTCTACAGCATTTATTCTACTTTCATGACTCTTCTGCCATACCCAACTATCACTACCATACATAAGAGTAGGTACTAACACCCCTCTTTGCACAGCCAAACGTGCCTTTTTGGACACGTTTTGACTATTCATAAACGCCTTCAGAGCTCCATTCACTCTATTACCTGCATTAACTCTTCTTTCAATATCTTCTACATTCTTACCATCTCTTGTAAACAGCGTACCTAAATATACAAACTCATTCACTTGCTCCACTCGCTGTCCATCGATCATAACATTACAAGCCCTAACGCATTCCTCCTTTTCAAAAACCATAACTTTCGTTTTACTTACATTCACTTTCATTCTTTTCCTCTCTAACGCAACATGCATGATTGTTACCATCTCCTGCAACTCCTCCGCTGAAGACGCAAGTATAACCTGATCATCAGCATAAAGGAGGCATTTGACAAATAACTCATTCATCCTTATCCTTATCCTATCCACAGACACTATTTTTCAAATCTTGCAAAAAACTACACATCCCTGTCTAACACCTGTCTCGATGGTAAACCAATCCTTGTACGACCCATTTATCCTCACACAAGCTCTAGAATCTTCATAAAGGGATTTCAGAGCTCGTATGAGGCTGCTGTTCACCGCATATATCGACAGTACCGACCACATTTCATTCCTCACCACTTTATCATAAGCCTTTTCCAAATCCACGAATGCGCAATAGACCTTTTGACCGTTGGCCAAGAATTTTTCAGCTATGCTCCGCAAGGAAAAAACTTGATCCGTGCACCCCATACCCTTTCGGAATCCTGCTTGTACATCCCATATTTTCTTGTCGGTTACTTCCATAACTCTTTCAATCAGTACCTTCGCATACAATTTGCCAACAATGCTGAGAAGGCTAATGCCTCTATAGTTCTTGCAGTCTTGTTGCGAGCCTTTGGGTACCACACAATAAATAAACATACACACATGGATACTTTTTTTTTGTCAATTCATAAATATTATACACAGACCAAGACAAACATCCATGCACACAAATGTTTGATCTAAGCGGGTATCGAACCCACAACATGGTCATGTGTGGTTATTTACCTTTAGGTACTGCCTGCACTATTGAGGTTAAACAAGTCGATATTAATATACTGATTTTAAATAATAGTACAAACTCTGCTTAGTTTGGGACTAGATGGTGTTGTGTGAATGTGGTAGAATATGACAGAATATTATGTTATTCTTTAAATAGCCAATGCTATGACTTATGATACATAATATTAAGACCGGTTTCAAATGAGTAATCTAAATTTAGTTGCTTGGTAGCGTGAGAAAAGGTCACGACGCTGTCAGAGGTAAAATACGAGATATTGCGGTTACGATTAATTTTACTTATAGAAATTGATAACGTTTTAATTGCTCCATATCTTCTAAAAGTGAAAGCTGATTTAGAAATCAACAAAACCAATTACAACACGACACAATAAGTCACTATTGTCTACGTGTTTTAACACAACTATATACATGTACAGAGACGATTTTGCATTCTCTGACTTAAATTTTCACACTGCTCTGTTACCAAGTGTAATGGACATCTATGCAATTTATCACCATCGTTACCTCAGCACTATCTATCTTTAATACATCCCGACTAGAAGCCGCGTTGAAGCCTGTGTCCATTTTTTAGGCTGACCAAACTTGTCAGAATATTGGCTATATACAGAGCGACATATTTTATGGTGTGGACTAGAGTCAAGATATTTGCGTATAGTGCCCGTAACAACTGTTATAATCCATTATGAAAGCCTAGTCTAGCGGTTTTCTTTATTTTCCGAAGCAGTGGGGTTTTATATTTCGTGACTGGTCACACGTCTACAAATCTGATGGTGTCAAACGCTGTCAGCCTTTGAATTCGATGAATGTACATTCGCTAACTTTGCCGTGGAGCTTTCAAATCTATACATCTTTAACTTACATGCGAGTGCTAACGGTGGTCGACCGCCTTCATGAAACGTCAGCTGACAGCTTTGATATGCACCAATTAAATGCATTTTTAAGAAGTATGATTACTGCCTCCGAGGTCCAGTGGATAGCGTATGCGACTACTGATCGGAGGTCCCGGGTTCGATTCTCGGGTCGGGCAAAAGTTGTTACTGGCTTTTCAGAATTCTCAGTAGCAGCACGGAGTAGGGCATATGGATCCCGGAATTCCGAGATTTTGTAATTCCGGAATTTCGGACGTTTTTTCCGATATTATAATAGCGGAATTGAGGGGCGAAATATCGTAATTCCGGTATTCATAAATAATACAAAGTGAGTTTTCTAGGTAAAGTTTTTTGAGAACGTGGCCAATAATAAACAGTGTTAGGTCACCATTACTTCCCCAGCGACTCCGCGCTCCCACTTGAGTATTTCCTATGTGCCCGACATTTTGCTAATTCCGTGAACGATTCGAGACCATAGTTGACAGTGAAGAATTAAATGTAATCATGGAAGCAGATCCTATGCAAGCCACATCAGAGTTAGCTTCGGTGTTAGTAACGATTTATGAAACAATTCTAATCCTCTTAAAATAAATTAGAAAGAAAACAATGCAGACTGCCTCGTTGGTGTTTGTGTTGCTGCATATAATCAACGCCAGACTACGCCACTTTCTCGACTGGCAAATACCTCAGGAGCAGGCGGGTTTTGTCAAAGATAGAGGCAGTCGCGAGCAAATTCTAAATATCCGCCAGATCGTTGAAAAATGCTATGAGTTCAACACGCCTGTGGTCATGTGCTTCATAGATTACGGTAAAGCTTTCGACTGTGTCAATTGGTCATGCTTGTGGCAAGTCTTGTCCGAGTTTGGATTACCCCAACATCTTATCACTCTAATTAACTCCCTGTATACCAGCAGCCGGGGAGTGGTAAGAATTGTAAAATCCCTATCAGAACCATTTAAGTTCGGGAAAGGAGTTAGGCAGGGCTGCATCTTGTCGCCGATACTATTCAACATCTACGGCGAGTATATTATGAGACAAGCTTGCGAAGGATGGGAACGGGGTATCAACATAGGAGGTAGGAAGATCACAAACCTCAGATACGCCGACGATATAACGCTATTTGCTGCGAACGAAAATGAAATGGCCGAACTCATCGAAAGAGTGGAACGAGTAAGCTTTCAAATAGGTCTCTCTATAAACCGGAACTAAACCAAGGTGATGTTTGTAGATCGCTCTAAACAACTTGAGCACACAGGAAGCTTACAACTGGACATTGTCGATGAGTTCATCTACTTGGGGTCATGCTTAAGCAGTGACGGCTCTTCAAAAAAGAGATATGCCGCAGAATCGGAATGGCAAAATCAGCCATGACACGGCTCCTCAAGATTTGGAATGACAGAAGTATCACCACAGCAACGAAAATTAAATTAGTTAACACACTCGTCTTCCCTATTTTTCTTTATGGAGCCGAAACATGGACACTTAAATCGGCAGACCGTAAAGGCATTACCGCGTTTGAGATGTGGTGTTGGCGCAAAATGCTGAGGATACCGTGGACCGCACGAAGGACAAACACCTCAATACTGAGCCAACTCAGGGTTACTATAAGACTGTCGACCATATGCCTTTGCCGCACAATGGAATACTTCGGGCATATTGCGAGACGTAATCATGACAATCTAGAGAGGCTAACAGTAACGGGCAAAATTGAAGGTCGTAGACCCAGAGGACGCAGCCCCATACGATGAACCGACCAGATTCGCACCATACTCGACACCGGCATTCACAACGCCATTCACTTTGCTCAGGATCGCAAAAAAATGGAAAAATATTATAAAAGATAAGATTCTGAAGGGAGGTCGCGACCCTCAGTTATGAGGAAACGAAACAGAGAGAGAGAGAGTGCCTAATTAAGACTTGCTTATTTTTGTTTGAGTTCTAAGTGTCTTCTAGTTGTATTCGTAATTAAGTTACCTTTGGCAAATATTTGGGCTACGCTTGAAACTAGAAATGTAAGCTCACAATATTTGCACAGCTATTCAACGAGTTAATGATCACAAGAATACTCTTTACGTTACTGAAACTAATATTTATGTGAACAGCGAATTCGTATCAACTTGAAACCTATCGTTTCTTGTGATGAAAACATGAGTCCGGTCGGACAATAGGAATCGCTCATCAAAGCACTTGATCAAAGAAGAACCGGCCAACTCCTGCACAAGAGAAAGTTCATTCAGAAAGCGTATTGGTTGTTGTCGGGGGTACCAGTGCTGGTATCATGCACTTCAGCTTTCCAAGATCTGGACAGCATATTACAGTAGCAAATTTCACTGTCAACAATTGCAAGCAATGACGGAAAGGTGCCTGTTAAACAACCAACACTGGTCAATTGTTATTATCATAATCATTATAGTATACTAATCGCAAAAGTTTAAATTCGTTTATTATAATCATATCTTTATCCGTTAGAGCCTACTGCTGCTTGAAGATAACGCACACTTAGGTCACATTGGTACTTCCCGAAAGACGGTTGTTAATAAGAGGGAGCTGAGGTTGGAAATATTCCGACCTCCTACAAATTCACTAGAGCCTGTAACTTGCTCTAATAGATTATCAGTATTTTAGAAATTGAACAATTTCATAACGAAAAAATCAATTTCAGAAATTTTATTGATTCTCGCCCCCACAATTTTCTCAACGAAAACGAAAGTGCATAAACTCTCACTTTATTCGCAAACTCTCACGTTATTTTAAAGTTAGTAATATTTGTTTCTATAAATGTGCGCGTGGGATTTTGAGGTCTCGGGTTCGATTCCCGGGTCGGGCAAAGTGCTATTGAGTTTGCACGTAAAGCTGTCCAGGTCCTAAGCCCATGACAAGAATCCTTAGGCCACGTCGAAATAAATATCCCAAGACGAATGACCGCCAGATCTATCACTGGACCTGATGAAATATTTATATTAATCACACTTTATAACATTCCATAAAATATGTATTACAACAGGTCTATACCTACGTCATTAGAAGAAAGTAGTATTGTTCTAGAAAACAAACTACAGAGCTCATGTGGAAACACATCATGACGTTTACTTACTCCAAAAGTGAATTTCAATTTGGAGATGGAACTAGCATTAGTTTATTGTTCCGGTACTTGGTGGAATTGCAACACAATTAAGTAATCGAATCTACTGCTACATTTTTGTACGGTCAGCTAAGCAACTTACCTGCTTTCCCAGTAATGTAGTGCTAATAAATTACTTTCAAGTCTGTATTTCGGTATGGTAAACGATTTTGATGTAACGAGTACTGGCAGTCTGCTTCTACATAACATAACATAACGTAACATAACTTCACGCTTTTTATCCCCGAAAAGGTATGCAGCGGTATATTATACACTCACACTTCGCCAGTTATTTTTAGGTCCCAATGTAATAGGGGGGGATGGGGGGGAGCCTATTAGATTATTAACTATTATTAATATACTATTATTAACATATATAGAGGCAGCGAAAGCCTAATGGAGATACCAACAGACTGATTGATTGAGAATTTATGCAAATGGGTATCCAGCTTTCTTTCGGAGCGTAGCATTAAAGTCGTAGTTGACGGTTCCTGCTCTGACCCTAGGCCCGTGAATGCTGGTGTCCCTCAGGGCTGTGTACTATCGCCAACACTGTATCTTCTGCATATCAATGATATGATACAAACCAGTGACATACATTGCTGTGCAGATGACAGCACTGTGGACTCTCTGTACCCCGGTAGTGCTAAAATCTCTCAGGCACAAGTCATTGAGCGTCGGAACAAATTTGTGTCTTTAACGGAAACCACACTCGACCTGGTCTCCGATTGGGGTCATCGTAATCTGGTCACTTTTAACCCCAAAAAGACATAGGTTTGCGTGTTTACCGCAAAAAAGACCCCCTTTGTCGATTCTCCAATATTGCAGAGCACTTCCCTTTTCGGTCATAGGGATTCTCGGAGTCGAGATAACGCGAGACGTCAAATTTCGCGGTCATCTGGCAGATAAGGCTAAACTAGCCTCCAAAAAACTGGGTGTCCTCAATAAAGCAAGAAGATGCTTCACATCAGTGCAGCGTCTCCTGCTTTACAAAGCTCAAGCTAGGCCCCACATGGAGTACTGCTGCCATCTTTGGGCCGGGGCACCACAATACCAACTGCTTCTATTTGACCGTGTCCAACGGCAAGCGGCTCGAGTCATCGATGAAGCGGTCCTTACAAACCGACTCGACAATCTTGACCTGCGTAGATATGTTGCGTCCCTCTGCGTTCTCTAACGTATGTATCATGGAGAGTGTTCTGAGGAGTTGTTTGGTCTGATACCCGCTGCAGAATTTCACCACCGTACAACTCACCACAAATTAAAATTCCACCCTCACCACCTTGATGAGTGGCATTCTTCTACCGTACGATTCACACGCCATTTCCTGCCTCGTACGACCAAACTGTGGAACCAGCTACCTGCAGTGGTATTTCCAAACCAGTTCGACATTGGAATCTTCAAGAAGCGAGCACATTCCTTTTTAAAAGGTAGGCAACGCACTTGTGATCCTTCGGGCATTGCAGGTGTCTATGGGCGGCGGTGATTACTTAACATCAGGTGACCCGCTTGTTCGTTTGTCTTCCTATACTATAAAAAACATATTAGTAATATTCTATTTAAACATGAATTTGCAAGCGATAAAATTAACATTGTGATCGAGTCCTTATTTTGTCCTTGGGACTTTAGGAATGGGCTACTACAGAACCCTACATTGTATGGTTTATAGTAAGTTTATTTAAAATGAACTGCGCATTAATTCTATTTCTTTTTTCAAATACTTAGTATTTTCTTAAAATCAAAGAAAAGTTAACGGATTCTATCGGGATATAATTTAAAAGAGTTTTTTCAATATTATTTTTCATGTTGCAAATTAATATTGAGTTACAGATACTACACATATGTATGTACATACTTATTCCACGTTGATACGAATTCGCTGTTCATATAAATATTAGTATCAGTAACGTAAAGAGTATTCTTGTGATCATTAACTCGTTGAATAGCTGTGCAAATATTGTGAGCTTACATTTCTAGTTTCAAGCGCAGTCCAAACATTTGCCAAAGGTAACTTCATTACGAATACAACTAGAAGACACTTAGAACTCAAACGAAAATATACAAGTCTTAATTAGGCAAATAAATATTCTCACTATTTTTTAAAACCACTTCGCAACGAGTAGCATTGTTGGGTATACTACAAGTATTTATCACGCGTATGTATATTCGGAATACTCCATATCCACAGTGACCATTAAATACGAAACTGTCCGAGTGAGGCGCTAACTTAGCCGTATACGAAATAAACATAACAGCGAGTAGCTCAACAGTATTTGTATTCCATCCTTGGCTTCAAACAGGCGAGTCATTTTCCCTCCAGGGCGTACTTAGACACGACTTAGACGTATGTATATCAAGTCAAGCTAGTAGACAGTAGCACTCACAAGTGCACCAGTAATATTTTACAGAAATCCTCTATCCGTATGCATAAGCGTTTAGTTTATGGGAAAATTCTCACGGAACATGTTGCATTCTGGCGACGCACTAGGTCCGTCGCAAGCTTTAGATTAGACTCAAGTTATGATCTACGTT
This sequence comes from Euclidia mi, assembly GCA_944739405.2. Classification (NCBI taxonomy): domain Eukaryota; kingdom Metazoa; phylum Arthropoda; class Insecta; order Lepidoptera; family Erebidae; genus Euclidia; species Euclidia mi. The sequence continues at coordinate 44,736,456 of OX123183.2, read as the reverse complement.
TTCCCTTTAGAATACATTGTTGTCCTATGCTTTGAATAATATCCTGTACTATTATACCGTCTTATATTAGAAGTTATTGTGTTAAGTATATATGTGGATTTATGTCCTTTTCCGGAGGGATCGGAGGTAATAGTGCATTTCCACTAGCAAAATCCGCATACTTCGCTACACAGTTGTCCCGAAAATATTCTTAAGGATTTCCGTACCTTAGATGCAACAATAAGAAAGCGTGGTAAAGGGTAAACGATTTTTTAAACTATATTCAAACATTTTACGTCATGCAGGTGGCAAATTTCACTCCCTGTCTGGCGGCAAGCGTTTTATAATACTTTAACTCACAACCTAAAACTGTAAAGCGTGAAATTCCCTCGTCCGATGGACATACAATATATCGAAAGGGAGGCGGAAGCCATTCAGTGCAATCAGCACAACATTGATCGCCGTCCAAATCTAGTAGACCTGACGTTCTGCAGCTCTGCCTCATACGTCTGAAATAGTATCAAAGACAATATTAATGTGTGTGGTGCGACATGTATTACATTTAATATCATAATAATTGTATGCACACAAAGTTATTTAATTAATTTATCTACTTTACGAAATTAGGTATGATTAAATTCTACAGTGATTCTTTTAAAGCCAGCTATCACCGATATAGCAAGTTGTAGAATAGTGTATTGCCCTTTACGGAAAAGTGTTTTGCGATTTATTCTAAAAGTTGTTCCAAATCCTATGGGTGGTGTATTTTTATATTCTTAGTCTGGGAACTAGGATTATTTTCTAATGCAAGACATAGTCGTTTATGAACCGGATGCATAAACAGTCGCATCGAGCCTGAGGGTCCTTTGAGGTTATTTTTTCTGCTCAACTCATCTTCTGTTCGCTAATATTCTTTTTCCGTTACGTTTAGCGTTACCAGACCACGGTCCCACCATCACGGGGTCCCGTCTCCGATACCAAATCGGTGACAGAGTCCAGGTCAACTGCACGTCAGGGCGGTCCAGGCCGGCCACGCGCCTGGCCTGGTACATCAACGGGGAGCCAGCGCCATCTATCGCACTGCTCCCACCAACACACGAAGTACATGAAGATGGACTGGAGACTACCAGTCTTGCTCTCGACTTCAAAGTTAAGCCAAAACATTTTAGAAAAGGAGACTTAAAACTTAAGGTGAGTGTTTCTCTATAAATAATGCTAAATTTACCACGCCTAGCTCGATACTTGTTCTAAATGTACATGATCGCCATCATCAATCATCATCATCATCAATAAAATCATTTGCCAACCAAACTTTCAACCCCTACTTTACCCTCTTAGGCCCAGAACATGAAAAAATCCAAAAGTTACAAAAAGGAAGCCACCAACTCACCGTCCAAAGAACAATGCCCATTTTTCTTAGAGACCAGCCCAGATGTGGACAGTCAAAAATCGTAGTAGTTGTTATTGCATTCGATAAAAGAGTGTTAAACTAGAATTTTGAGATTGATTAGAGGTCCATCACATTCAAAGATTTATTACAAGAAGTACTTTTATGTGCTCACAAAACATTAGGTGTGTACCCACTTTTATTAGGATAGTTAAAGTATTTCGTAGTTTTGCGTAGAAAGGAATGAGTTAATCATTTGGTAAGGGTAGAAATCCGAAAGAATAAGCCAGAAGTCGTAAAAGATCCAAAAACATAAAAAGCATTCACAATGTGCACGAGCAAAACAAACAAAATAAACTGAATATGACATTATTGACATTTACTTAAAGAGTCAAAAAAGTGTTGCCATTTTACAGTTTTAAATGATATTGATTAATCGATATGGATTGCGGTCATAGTTTATCTATATATTTGGTTCAAAATCGAACTTATTTGTAGTTAATCGCATACATACCTTAAAAATACACACATTTTAAATGTTTAAGGACCAAGTAGAGATTTGCTATTAACTCAAATCATTTTGAGTAGAGAAAACGTAAAATCGATAAAGAAGAAGTGATAATCGATTTAATATTATGATTTCTTTACTGGAAATTTCAGATCTATTACGTGTTGGCTATTTAGACGATAACACATCTTTTTAAACCTATTTATTGAATAAGTTTCTCGGCACACCTTTAGTAATGCCTATAAATTAAGTTATAAATAAAAAGGATTATTCAACAACTAATTGAAACTTTATTGTGCTGTTCATGAATTCCAAACTGGGCCAGAAATGGGCATTGTTCTTTTATCTTTCAAACTTCAGTTGTACATATACGTGTATGTGATGATATACTATGTGTAGGTATATGGAAAAATATAAAAGCATGATTACTAGTCATCAAGTTAGTTTAATACAGGCTCTGCCTAGTAGGGTACCATTTAACCAGTTAATAGTGTGTGTCTAGAGGCGGTTCGAGAACGAGACGGACGCTAAATGGTCTTCTAAAGACTAGTATTTCACTTGATAAAATCTTCCTCCAGCAGATTCAAAACAATCAAAATAAACTCTACAAATCCTGAACCGGCCACTACTGTGTCTTGTCCTCTAATATTAGTATCTTATAGCGCAATTCTTTTAGTCCTTGTTGTCATTGATCTTCTGTAAAGGCATTATTTTAATAAGATTATGATATTAAAAACCCTCATGAGAGTTTAAGTCTCTACATGTTTCACAAATTTGTCACTTACAAAATACATGACGAATATTCCCATTTATTCAGTACCAAAACGAATCGCATTGTACACAATAATATCTAACCAGTACACCTAATCCCGCCTAAAACCTTATTAAGGAAATGAGTTATTTATTTATATGCCAAAATTATGTTTTGGATGTTTGTACATAAATTTATAAATGTAATATTAATGAGCGTTACATTGATGAGCGAAACGTTAATATCGCTGGCCTTATTACGGCCTCGTTGGTTATATATAGTCGGCATTTAATTTAAAATTTAACTACGATATTAGCAGTTTACGTTTATGCATCGAGGAATCCTCATCCAAACGTTATTTATTTAAAAGTATTGGGGTATTTGAAGGCTAGGGGTAGGGGAAGGGAAAGTACATATCTTAAGTTAAACGACTTGAAGCGATCATTTTCTTTTGATAATATAATTGCTAATTTAAGAAGAAATCAATGTATTTTTCAGTACCTTAGTATTCACATTTATAATGATGGCATTAGGTATACCTAACTACGAATACTGAAATTTATTTAAACATAATTATTTTATTTGGGAATTTTTAAGTCCTCTCAAAGGATTTATAAGATACAGCTTATGAACATTAGACGTAAATTTTAATCTGAACTAAAGGTCCAGTTATAAAGATGAATTGAAGTACTCAAGTAATAAAACACCGTTGTCATTTGTGTACGGCTCTCTATGCCATTTAAATTAGTAAATAAAAGCACTTACTAGATACAAGAGCCTTATAAAATTAATATACTCGTAAATTCATCGTTCTCAGCCCAGCATTGAAATATATTTCAATTCTTACTTAATTACTGTATATTATCCTAATGCTCAAATTCATCCAACTGTCTACAGTACTCTTTTGTGATAAATAACATCTGATTTGCAAATTACTCATAACAAAAGATATCTTAATTGTCAATATAACTAAATGTGTTTATTTCTCATCCTCCTCCAATCTATGTTAAACAGAGAACACGTAGAACCCATTCATTGTCACAATCGTTAAAAGTAAGATATTTTATGAGCGTTTACAAGAGCTCGAGTACCATCAATATTCCGACGAACACATCGTTCCCTGTCAAACATTTCTTGGAAGCTAATAAAGTGCATCTCCAATCAAGTGTGAGTAAACTTACTGATGTCACTCACATAACCGTTTGTTAACCAGCCGACGGGAAAATATCGTAACAAAAAGGACGACGGGTTATTCCTACAGAAAATATCTTTGATGCAAGACATAACAACGAATTAAGGGAATCATATCAGAATCAATTCCTTACGGTCCTAACAGATACTTCGTACATATTTTATGTATTCTTACTATAAACGGGTCAGAAAAGTTTCGCTTTTAAAAGTTGGGTTTGTAATAAATGATGATATTTATGACGTTGTTACAGTGTCTCGCAACGATAGCGACGGTGTATTGGCGGAGTAATGAGGAGAGCGTGCAGGGCGACAGGCTGAAGGAGTACTCGAGGTCGATGGAGCTGACGGAAGGCTCGCGCGCGGACCGCGTGCATGCGGCCGGCAAGCCCAACTCCGCAGCCGCTCTCGCTCTCGCTCCCTATCTACTCCTCGCTTGTGCCATGCTACACGTGTCGCGCAACAACTATCATTCGTAAGAGGACACTTTATTTTTAAATTGTTGCAGAAAATACTAGTGACGTGCTCGATTCATAAAGTGGAACGTGTTAGAACTTTCAAAGTAAAACGCTTGGTTCGAAACGACTACGAGTTAGGCTTAAACGAATGTATTAAATTTTTGCTTGTCTGACTAAGTAAGTGACTTATAGAGGTTAATGTTATTTTGGGATGAAACGTGTGCCATCAACCAGAATAAATTATTTACGGACAATATTTGAGTATAAACCTCATGTTACATCCAAAGATAATTTCGGTAACCAAAGTTAGAGCATTTGTATCTATGCTACAAATACCTATGTATATTATAGTATAACATGAACGCAGGCTTTTGTATATGTCATTCCAATAAAAGGTTATGTAAACTATTCGTGTCTTGTACATAATATAACTACGTCGTTTTCAAAAGTGTACCGATGATATACTTACAACTGGATGGAACCAGCAACTGTGCTCGGTAGCAAACGTATCGGTCATTGAATGACCGCTGTAAGATAAACAATCACGATCATTGAATATTTTTTAAGCAGAAAATATAAATAATATGATATATTCACACTACTATCGTGTGTACGCTTTATAAGTATTTTAATGCTGGATTATCCAGTCAGTTGACACTTGGTCTATTAGAACTTTAAGGAGTTTTTTTTTTATATTAGAACACCATAGCTTCTATAAGGGCCTAACTTTTTTTTGCCATCTACGTTACTAAATGACGTCATTTGACACTTAGAGTTACCCGAATGGCGCCAAAACTTGGAGCTAACTGGCACAATCTGTCAAAATTATAATCCCCAATGAGCGTTTACCATCATCGCATACTAATAATTACGTCGCATTTTACAGTTTAAACACATTGGTAACGTTACCGAGAGCGGCTGCAGTACATATATTGTGTAAATGTCACCTACATACAATGTATAAATGAGAGTAATTAACGAGATTGACAAACACAGCGATATTTATTTACAATTGTTTACATTTAATGTGAGTGTAATGTATCATTGGCATTTTAACGTTATTCATTATTTGGGATTGCAATTATATTTATTCTTTAAATAGATTTAACTATTTATATCACAAATAACAACCGTAATTGGCGTTATTTTTGCGACTTTATTGTATAAAGTGTAGGTAGGGATTCATTTAAATATAAGTATCTAGGAAGAATATTTAGATGTTTATAATACAAACAAGGCAAATTGGTGTCATCATTAAGGCTTTATTATCATTCAACGTTGGTAGCGTTACAATTGTTGGTATTTTTAAAGGCAATAGCTTTCCAAACACTATGAGTAATACAATATGGCTAAGAATATAAAAGTTATTCGTAATTAAGAGCCATTGAAAACCATAGCGATTACTCCGTGATCTTGACTAATAGCAATACCTACTACATGAAATGTGTAGGTAAAAAATATTAGATTCAAGTACTAAGTGGACCCGACTTGCTGGCATTAATTTTTTGATGTAACTTTAAGACGCAAATATTACAGTCTTATGGTCTACTCGGTGGCAAATAACCATCGTAAACTATTAATGCAGGCAGTACGACTGGCTAAAACCCAGAAAAAGAGCAGATGGTATACTAGTAGTTTATATGACGTGTGTAAGGTATAGAAATCTTCATCCCCGTCGTTTTTACCGGCTTATATTGATTAATACGTTGCCGTCGGGACTTACCTACCGTACGGTAGGGTCAAATCTGCAGATATAGGGACACTTGTCGCGTCCATAAGGTTGTAGTTTGTGTTCGATTGAGAATTATGAATTGCTATAATATTTTTATTTCGTTTGTATCGTTTTTGATTAGTAAATTTTGAGCTTGTATCTTTCTACATTCTATGCTTTGGTCTTTTAAACAAAGACTGGTGAACGGTTCATGTTGAGACAAAACCGATGTTATATGCTATATATGCAATATATGAGCCGATTATTTAGTTGACAACACTTTTGCAAGAAAGCTGCTGCTGGTATAATGTAGTCATCGTCACATCAGATTTAAGCAGCAATTCCCTTGCTAACGCTCCTCCCTACCCTAACGCTTGACTGGTTGCTATTTATTGATTGGTTCATTAGGATTGGTTTCCCCCAGGTTATTGACCTTTTACAGGCCTTGTATAAATGTATACAGTGTGATTTCTAATTGCTCGTATTCCCTTTGGGAGGTGATTCTAGGGCCAAAATGGAGTATTTTTACTCCCTACATATGGGGGTCCAAAATGCACTATTTTGGAATAAAACGGTTTTTTAGTTTTTTTGAGAAAATTCCAAATTTTTGTTATAAACATCTTGTAAAAAATTATTTTGACTATTCTTGGTGGCAAATTGGGTCTTATTTAATGGACAATTAAATGGTTCATCTTTTAAATTAAAATAAACCTACTAGCACACAATTATTTATTTATTTGATTTATTGACTTGGTTTTGACTCCCCTAAAAGAGTTTCCAAGTTAAACATAACGTCCGGTACCAACTGGCTGAACATGCTCTTCGAGTCACAGGACAAGTGTGAATTAAAAACTTAATATGCATTTAACTAACAAAAGACAGTCATTTACGCTGTAGATTCGAACCCAAGACCCTAAGTTTTGCTAGGTTGGTCTCCTTACTAGTAAATCACTGCTGATTGCAGAGCTTAACAATAAATACAGGAAAAAAATTTCTGGCGAGTGAGTCATCCAGAACCACTTTTTTGAACAAAAGTGGCTATTATTCGAAATTTGCACCAATTGTCTAAGACTATTATACCTTTTTGGATAGCAGGTAATACCAGGAACTTATTCCAACACTTTACATAACATGCCACATATTATTTTTTTCAAATAATTGAATTTTTGTGGCGTAATTTTATTTTATTCGAACATTTTTTGCGTGATTATTGGCTCTATTTTCAAATTCCACGTTGAGCTAGTAGGTTTATTTTAATGTAAAATATGGGCCATTTAATTGTTCATTAAATAAGACCCAATTTGCCACAAAGAATTGTCAAAATAATTTTTTACAAGATGTTTATAACAAAAATTTGGAATTTTCTCAAAAAGTCTTAAAATCCGTTTTATTCCAAAATAGTGCATTTTGGACCCCCATATGTAGGGGGTAAAAATACTCCATTTTGGCCCTAGAATCGCCTCCCGAAGGGAATACGAGCAACTACAAATCACCCTGTATATACAGGTGTCCAAACAGTACGATAAGATAGAGATACATTATACAAGTATTAGCACTGTGTGATCGATCAACGATATCGCACACGTAGATCTAAACTGAGACAACTCAAAAATAGTTGATTTTGAGTTATGTTTGTATTCGAATGCTCGGGGATCATACGCAACTATCCAACAAGACAGGTTTAATAAATGCTTGTAAAATTAATCGCTACATGCCGTTAACTTACTTTTGTTGAATCAACGTCTGTCTCACTCTCCCACCTAGACAAGTCTATTGTCAGTTGACCTTCACTTGTCATATGGAGTGCACGTATTAACAGGAACGAAAACACGGACATTTTGAATTGATTGATCTTGAATTGATCAAACATATACGTGAGTTATTTAGAATTGTTACGGTGTTGGTGAATTGTACTATCATATTATCTAAGGACATTTTGACTTGTTCCAGTTTTGTTTGATAAGGTACGAAAATATTTAGTTGCTATTTTGATTTGATTTTGTTTAGATGGATCAATATGTAAGTTTCTAGTTATCCTACTATTGTTGATACAAATTTGTTTCAATGTTTTTTCCTATACAAACTGGCATTTTACATGTGTCGCCTACAAATCGTGTACGGTATTATAATGATTATCTGTTTCCAATACAATGTTCTTAACCAAACGATTTCACGATTGTTTTTAAAGGTTTTTTTTAATTAACTCATTATTGCTGGATAGTTACAATTAACAATAACTGTATTTTCTATTTCAGAGAAAAATGAATCGGGGCTGTTTTCTTGTTAATATTATCAATGAAAGATATAAAGAGAACCGCTTAACAGCTAATGAAGTCGACTTAATTTACAAAGAGAACCTTTTAATACCTATAAACTCTAGTGTGATAATGACTTAACCAGGCTGCAGCAGAAAAATTGAGAGTGATTTTATTATTTCACCAAGTGAAGAGAGTTTGGCAGATTACTCCGTTACTGATCCAAGTTATGGCCGTAAAAGGAAGACGACTGTTTCCCGTAAAGTTATTCCTTCTTCATCCTCATATTCTTCAAGTAGCAATACGTCATCAAACACTTCGAATTTTAGCGATAGTTCTAGTAGTAGTAGTTCTGATTCTGAAAGTGAAACCAGGGCTATTCCTGACACCGAAGCACAGCCTCAAAGCCAAGAAGCTTTTGAAATTGAAACCACGGCTGATACTGATACTGCTGGACAGCCTCAAACTCAAAACGTTGTTGATACTGAATCCAGGGATGTTACAAACACACAGCCTCAAAGTCAAGATGTCAATAAAGAAGTAAAAAGAGGAAAGAAGAGGGTAAGAAGAGAATCGTCATAGCAAGCTAATATTTCTAAAGTCCTAAGGAATTCTGGTAAGGGTTACTAGTCTTTATATACAAATAAGAAAATCGTTTCTGAAAGGAAAGTTCGCCCGGCTTGCGGCGAAAGTTGCAGACAACGTTGTAGTTTTAAGATTAACGAAGAAACAAGACAAAATATATTTGATGGTTATTGGGGTTTAGCAGATCTTCAGAGGCAGAGGGAGTATATAATCAGGCATAGTCATGAAATCAAATCAAAGTACACGTATTCTTGCACACTGGAGTATAGAAATCTCAATAAAGCATTTTAATCAATTTCGATCGTGTAAAGCTTTTTTTAAGGCTACACTTGACTTGAGTAATACAAGTATTACTACTGCTCTCCGTAAGAAAAATGATGCCGGTATTGTAGTCAACGATTTCAGAAACAAACAAGGTAATCAACCACAAATTTATGATTAAAGAAAGTGTTGTAGAGTTCATTAATAAAGTGCCTATTCAATCAGAGGCAAGAATAGAAAGATACTGAATGATGAATCATGCGTGCTGAAGAGATGGAAGGAGTATATTGAAGGCTTATTTGAAAGACCGGCGATAGAGATATCGATCGCCGAAATGAATAGTAATAATAGCAATGATGAAAATGATATTGGCGTAGATGAGATTATGAAGGCGCTGGTAAAAATGAAATTAGGTAAGGCTGCAGGATATGATAGGATTACAGTTGAAATGCTGAAGGCTGGACAGGGCATCATAGTTGGTCAGCTGCAGCGCTTGTTTAATTTGTGTTGGAGCACCGGCCGAGTACCAGACGACTGGGCTACAGATGTAGTTGTGCCTCTTTATAAGGAAAAGGCTCGCAACAAGACTGCAAGAACTATAGAGGCACTAGCCTTCTCAGCATTGTTGGAAAATTGTATGCTAAGGTACTGACTGAAAGAGTTATGAAAGTACCCGACAAGAAAATATGGGATGTACAAGCGGGATTCCGAAAGGGTATGGGGTGCACGGATCAAATATTTTCCTTGCGGTGCATAGCTGAGAAATTCTTGGCCAAGGGTCAAAAGGTCTATTGCGCATTCGTAGATTTGGAAAAGACTTACGATAAAGTGGTGAGGAATGAAATGTGGTCGGTACTGTCGATGTATGGGGTAAACAGCAGCCTCATACGAGCTCTGAAGTCCCTTTCAGAGCTTGTGTGAGGATAAACGGGTCGTATACTGACTGGTTTACCATCAAGACAGGTGTAAGACAGGGATGTGTAGCGTCGCCGTGGCTGTTCAACCTCTTCATGGACAGTTGTTTGCAAGATTTGAAACATAGTAACTGTGGATTAAGGATGAGTGGGTTACTCGTTAAATGCCTCCTTTATGCTGACGATCAGGTAATACTTGCGTCTTCAGCGGAGGAGTTGCAGGAGATGGTAACAATCATGCATGGTGCTTTAGGGAGGAAAGGAATGAAAGTGAATGTGAGCAAGACGAAAGTTATGGTTTTTGAAAAGGAGGAATGTGTTACGGTTTGTAATGTTATGATCGATGGCCAACGAGTGGAACAAGTGAATGATTTTCTGTATTTAGGTACGCTGTTTACTAGGAATGGTAAGAATGAAGAAGATATTGAAAGAAGAGTTAATGCAGGTAATAGGGTGAATGGAGCTTTGAAGGCTTTTATGAACAGTCAAAACGTGTCCAAAAAGGCACGTTTGGCTGTGCATAGAGGGGTGTTAGTACCTACACTTATGTATGGTAGTGAAAGTTGGGTATGGCAGAATAGACATAAAAGTAGAATAAATGCTGTAGAAATTAGAGCATTGAGAAGTATGTGTGGAGTGTCTTTGAACGACAGAGTAAAGAATTGTGTGATAAGAGAGTGTTATGGGGTAAAAGAGGATGTAGTGACAACCATTGAGAAAGGTATGCTAAGATGGTTTGGATACATGGAGAGGATGGATGACGAAATACTGACCAAGAAGTTATATAAGTCAAGTGTGAATTGGACAAGAGGAAGGGGAAGACCTAGATGGACGTTCTCTGATCAGATTGGAGACACCCTAAAAAAAGGACAGGTTAGAAGTATCCTTAATCGAAGAGCATGCATGAGAAACTTGATGGGAGTGAATGAAACAAGAGAAATATATCAGGATCGTTGCAAATGACGTTCCGTAGTCTCTGCCTACCCCTCCGGGAAACAGGCGTGAGTCCATGTATGTATGTATGTATGTGTTTTGGCTAATGTGATAGCTAGGCCTAAAAATGGGATGATACCGATTAGGATATTAAACACAACCTCTGAGGAAGTTATTTGTAGCATGCCTGACGTAGAAGTTAGTCCATTAAGTGATTTTGAGTATTGTGGTTTTGCGGAACCGGAGATAAACGTTGACCGCGTTAAGAAAATATTTTCTTTGTTTAAATTAGATTATTTGAATAAGGAGGAACGGTTATCGATCGAGCAAATATGTGTAAAATTTCCAGATATATTTCATATTCCGGGAGATAAATTAACTGTCACGAATATTTATAAACAGGAGATTAGTCTAAAGGATAATGTCACGCCAGTATATAGGAAACAGTATAAGATACCTCACGTTCAGAAAAAGGAACTTGATCGGCAGGTTCAAGAGATGCGTGATAATAATATTATTGAGGAGACAGTTAGTGAGTGGTCTAGTCCTGTGTTAAATGTTCAAAAAAAGGCAGATCGTAACGGAGAAAAGAAATGGCGCGTAGTTATAGACTATAGACAGTTGAATGAAAAAATACAAGATGATAAATTTCCTTTACCTAATATTAATGAGATTTTAGAGTTCTTGTCAGGCGCTATGTATTACAGTCATTGCGATTCATCCCAATCGTATTTTCAGTGCTGTCTCGCGAAAAACAGTAAAAACTGTACAGCGTTTACAACAGACAAGGGGCAATACCAAATGTGCAGATTACCGATGGGATTAAAAATAAGTCCAAGTTCATTTAGTAGAATGATGACTGTAGCCATGTCAGGGGATTTGATCATTTTGGGACGAAACCTTGAAATTCATAATCGAAATCTCATGTCAGTTTTTACGCGACTAAGAAAAGTCAATCTAAAATTAAATCCGTCAAAATGTGAGTTTTTGAAAAAGCAGATACTTTATTTAGGACATATTATACCGTCAGAGGGTATTTTACCAGACCCAGAAAAAGTTGCAGTTATAAAAAATGTCAGCGTCCTTCTAGTAGCGATGAAGTGAAAGGTTTTGTAGCTTTTGCAAACTATTACAGAAAGTTTATTCCTAATTTTGCTAGTATAGTTACTCAGTTGTCATTCTAACACGAGTAAGCAAAGTCCGTTTATAGTTGTTCTGCGCATAACTATATTAAAATTGTGGTAAAATGTGCTGTTTCCTACTGTTACGAGCTGGGGTTCGGTGATAAATTATATATTTATTTTTTATTTATTTATTATTAACTTTATATACACACATAGCGTATAAAGGTGGACTTAATGCCTTAGGCATTTTCTGCCAGTCTACCTTAGAGTGGTGCAGAGATTAATAGTAGGTGTATTCTAAAAGTGGAGTTGACTTTATTATATTATATTTAATAGATATGATGGATGCGCATACATTACGTAACATTAAATAATAATAATATTACATACATACATAATATATATACATATACATATTCATATATATATATATATATATATATATATATATATATATATATATATATATATATATATATATATATATAAATGTTACGATACTTCTGCTAACTTAGCCAATAAAAGCTGCTTTACCTTTGTCTTAAAGCAATACCTAGTGGTGGACGTCCTGATTTCGAGAGGAAGGTCATTCCAAAGAAGAATAGCTTGAGTAGGAAAAGAAAAATGGATGAAAGAAGATCTATGTGAAGGACAGAGAAGGAGAAGGTTATTAGATTAACGAAGGTTACGATCGCGGTTGCTGCATAGGTACTGGAAGTAAGAACTTAAATAGTTGGGAGTGTTGGGAGACATAAGGATAGAATAGAGAGTAGTGAGAGTACGCACACTGCGTCTTTGACGAATAGGAAGCCACTTCAACTGGGAACGATAAGTAGACACGTGGTCATACTTGCGAAGATTGAAAATAAATCGAATGCAGTTATTGAGAAGACGGTCAAGTTTATTAAGAAGATCTGCATTCAGGTCATAGTAGCATACATCACCATAGTCGATCAAGGAAAATACCAAAGTTTGCACAAGCATTGTCTTAGTTTTGGGTGGTAGGAAGTTCCTTAGGCGATAGATAGCACGTAGAGTACCGGTAATCTTTTTGCTAGTTTGAGTGATGTGGTTTCGCCAGCTTAACGTACAGTCCATGTGTAGGCCAAGGTTTTTGACTACTGGGCACATATTTATGATATTACCATCATAAGCTATTGGTGGCAAAGTTGAGACGTCCAATCTTTTAACTAAGCATTGGCTACCAATTACAATTGCTTGGCATTTGTTAGGGTTCACATACAATCCAAACTTGTTTGACCAGCTCTGTGTGGCGCTTAGATCTCGGTTAACTTTGAGAATTGCGGATGACACGTCTTCAACGGATGCCTGAGAGTATATCTGCAAGTCATCGGCATACAGGTGATAAGCGCATTGAAGATTTTGAGTTAGGAGATTAATAAAAATTGAAAATAATAATGGAGAAAGAATACCGCCTTGAGGAACACCAGAGTTATTGTCACGCCACTTCGACGATGACTCGTCGAGACGGGCAGACTGCTGGCGTCCTCGAAGATAACTTGAGAACCAATCCAGAGCCTCGGATGAGATCTTAAGATGGGTAAGGAGGGATAGTAGGACATCGTGACTGACGGTATTAAAGGCATTCGAAAAATCAACCAAAGCCAACACAGTGACTTTGGTGTTCTCCATGCCCACCCATATATCGCCAGTCACTTTGAGAAGGGCCGTTGTAGTACTGTGTCCAGGCCTGAACCCAGATTGGTAGGGGCTTAACAAGTTATTTGTGTAGACAAATCTAGACAATTGCCTTTGGACACAGGACTCTAGGACTTTGGACAAGAAAGGAAGAATAGAGATAGGACGAAAGTGATTCGGGTGAGAAGGGTTTTGGACTTTAGGCAGAGGAATAATATAAGCTTTACGCCACAGGGCTGGAAAGGTGCCAGAAGTAAGAGAAAAGTTTATGACGTGGGAGATGGCTAGAAGGAGTTGGTCTAAGATGGCAGTGATCATGCGCCGGTTGATGCCGTCGCATCCCAACGCATTAGACTTTATAGAAAGGATTATCTTCTTGATCTCATCCGGGGCTAGTGGAGAAAAGTGGAAGGATTCTATGTTGGGTCGGGTTAAACAAGCTAAGTAGTTTACTGTGTGACACTCAGTCTGTTGAGTTTTAATACACGCACCAATTACTTTTCGGAGTTATGTGCGTATTGAATGGTTAATTATCGCTTGTCCCGTGCCTCGGAGAGCACGTTAAGCCGTCGGTCCCGGTTGTCATGAAGATCTTTGACAGTCGTTACAGGGCGTCAGTACCTTGTAAATAAACTGACACTAGTCTAAACCATGGAATATCGCTATCCCTTCGGGTTGCGGAGGTCAGACAGGCAGTCGCTCTGTGGAAAAGCTAATATTCAGCCAAATCCGGTTGGACTAGAAAGCGGACCCAAGATTGAAAACTGGGATAACGCTAAGAGGAATACTCAGTCTGTTGATCTAGTATGGTGGTGGTTGTGAAATGTGTATTTATGTCATCCAGACTGAGTGTCCCAAGACAGCTATCACGTCGCTGTTTGCCGATACCTAAAGTTGCGAGGAACTTCCAGATATCGGCAGGGGAAGAGGAAGAAATACTATGCAGAATGTATTGGCGTTTAGCATTGCGTACCATCTGATTACACCGATTCCTTGCAGACTTGAACAGGTTCCAGTTATTATCGCAACGGTCCTTTTTGTAGATCCGGAAGGCCCGGTCCCTACGCCTCATTGCCATGCGTACACCCCTGGTAATCCAGAGTGCTGGTGGGCGTTTTAATTTAACTTTCCGTATAGGGGCATGGACATCGTATAGTTCACAAACTGTATCATTAAAAATGCGAACTTTTTCGTTTATTGTCGAGGAACCTTCCATAGTTGCCCAGTTAACATTCGCCGCGTCCTCACGGAGTTTGTCTAAATCCATACGACCAAAACAACGCCTGTGCAAAACCTTAGGCAAGGATTTGGGGGGTTTTAGGCGTAATGAGAGGAATACAAGGTCGTGACGGGAAAAACCAGGAGCTGGAAATTGTCCATGGAGAGAAACTAGGGCAGGAGTAGACGTGATTATCCAGTCGAGCCACGTATCCTCCCCATCAGTGTTGTGGTGAGTGGGTTGTAGTGGCAGAATGTGGAGGTTGGCTGACTCAATTATATCAAGGAGTATACGGGAACGGCTGGATTCGGGAAAATGGAGATTGGTGTTGAAATCGCCCATGATGATGTGATGTTCATACTCTGACCCTAAAGATTCCAGTATCGGTTCGATACTGGAGAAATAATCAAGAGCCGGTGGACAATAGACAACGCCAATAACGGCTTTAGCCCCTTTGACGTCGATTTCCAGAAATAAGTATTCTGCAGGTGAAAAAGCCGGTGAGGACGCAATAAATGAAATGGCACTGCAGAGATAAATGGCGACACCACCCCCTCTCCGGCCAGTACGGTCATTCCGTATTAAAATAAAGCCGGGTAGAGAGTAAGACGTAGAGAGTAGTTCAGGTTTTAACCAACTCTCCGAAATCAGGACGGCGTGTACATTTGTACCAGTAAATGTCTCCAGTAAGTCATTGTGATGACTAGGTATGCTTTGCGCATTTATATGACAAACATTTAGCAATGGCTGGGATTGCTGGGTAACAAAGCATTGTCGCAGGCAGTCACCCAAAGTGCCTTCAGTGGAACAAAAACTATCGTTAATACTTATGTCAGCTGATTCGTTGGCAGACAGATATGCATCGTCATCCGAATAATAATCCATAATAATAATTAATATAAAATATATAAAATTATACTAATATACTTAATAATATATACCTAATTATCAAGAATATAACAATAAAAATGTAATACTAATTAACAAGTGAGCTACACATCTCTGCACCACCCGCCAGCTCACACAAACTAAACAAAATAAACAAAAGCAGCGATAAAACAGGTAAAGTATTAATAAAAACCAAATGAAATGAAAAAAAAAACAAAACGTTTCCGAACGCAGAATGCATAATACCTTTCGTGAATTGACATTATTGACAGCTGTTGTCACACTTGTCATGTCACTCTTGTATGTGTAGCAAAGTAAACAAAATTAAATTTACAAATTATAACTGTGGGTAACGGCGGCTAATGAGTAAACAAACTAAAGAAATCTTAAATTGATGGAAGGAAACACGAGTCAATAAAGGTAATTAATATTAACACATTAAATAAATAAGGACGTAACAAGACAAGACAGATTTACTATTTACGCGGTTTTGTGCGTGTGTTGGACGTACCAGCACTCGCAGAGTCGTTCCTGCTCGCCGATGATGAACCGCTTGCAGCCCCGGAGTGCTTCAGCATCGCGGAGTCTAGCTGTTCCATGGTGGTTATTTTAAGGCGGCTACCATCGGATGCTTTGGCCACGATAACGCCGTCCTGTGTCCAACACGCCCGTATCCCGAAGTGTTGACGGGCCTTTGTGAAGATTGCCTGCCGTGGTTTCGTCAGGAACTCCTTGACTATGCCAGATAATATACACTATGCCAGAAAAACTGCACTTTATTTACTAACACAAACACTATACACACTTATTTCTCAACACTAATAAAACACACTTAATTCTCGACACTAATAAAAACACACTTATTTCACACTACTAGAAACACCACTAAACACTTCCGACTAACTTCCCTTCGCTTGATGATTATCGCTCCGATATTCAATTGTTACTGTCTCTTCTCGCCCGTCTGCGCGGTATTTATACCGGCCGGAACACATAACTAGTATTTTCGAGACGCATCATGAAAGTTCTGGTAGCTTGCGGTCATTCTAGTTTGTTCTATTTACAGCAACGCCATATATTAGAGGAAAGATGAAACAGCTTTAAACCACCGATACATCTAATCTCATCTAGTTCTCCCATTCACCGATAGATGGCGTTATTTTCAATTATTGCCATTCGTAACACGACCTCCCTCTTAAACGTGTTCGTCTCGAACATCGTTGGACCCATAGTAACGAGCCAACCGGTCCACATGAACGATCTTCGGTGCATCTCGCGACCCCTTCTGGATTCGATAGGTGACGTCGTTCATCCTGGTAATTATGCGATATGGCCCATCCCATCTGGCTTGTAACTTAGGCGATTTACCTTTGCTTCGTACTGGGTTATGAAGCCACACCAATAATCCCTCATCGAAGCCTTTGTTGTTCGCCTTCCGGTCGTAGCGAGTCTTCATCTTCTCAGACATCTGTTGTCCTGACCCCCTGATGTGCTCATATACATCGTTCATCTTGTTGCGTAGCTCGGTCGCGTAATCTGTTATATTGCGTGGAGATTCTGGTGGAACTGATTCCGAATTTTAAGTCTGCTGGTAAACGGAGTTCTCTTCCAAAATTGGCAAAAGCTGGTGTTATTCCTATGGTTTCGTGAACCGCACTGCGATATGACAGGAGAAACGGTTGAATGTGCTTGTCCCAATCTCTTTGTTTGCTCTCCACGACCTTCGCCAGGTACCTTTCCAGTGAATGGTTAAACCGTTCAACCATGCCATCTGATTGCGGATGATAAGCCGTGGTCCTGGTTTTATGTGCACCCATTACGCGACATGTCTCCTTGAACACCTCAGATTCGAAGTTCCGGCCTTGATCGCTGTGGATTTCCAAGGGCACCCCGAACCGACAAAAGACTTCATGCACCAGCTTATCGGCCACTGTGGTAGCTTCTTGATTTGGAATTGCAATCACTTCAGGCCACATCGTGAAGTAATCCATCACAACTAAGAAGCATTTGTTGCCGTCCTGGCTCTCAGGAAATGGTCTAGCGACATTCAATGCTATACGCTCCCATGGAGCTCCTACATTGTACACCTTTAATGCACCTCTGCTACGAGTGTGTGGCCCCTTCACAGCCGCACAACTTATGCATTTGCGGCACCAATACTCGACGTCATCCCGACAGTGGAGAGAATAAAACCGCTCTCGGATCTTAGTAAGCGTCTTTTTAACTCCCATGTGACCATCCGAAGCACCATTGTGATAGAGCTGCAAGACATCCGGCACCTTAGTTTTAGGCACTACCATTTGTAAATGGCACTGGTTACCGCGAGCGTTTTCCCATTTGTGGCACAGAACTCCATCCTGGACAACCAAGCTTTCCCATTGTGCCCAATAACTCTTGGTGATAGGGCTCATTGCTGCGATATCACTCCATTTGGGCGTAGGAGCGTCTGATTTCTTCCATTCGAGAATCGGCTGTATGTCCTTGTCGTCTTGCTGAGCACTCTGCAAAGCTTCTTTCCATTCGTCGCTCAGACGTCGTCGTCTTCGTGTCTTCAACATCCTCACTAATGCTGCCTGCTTTGCTTCCTGTCGGGTACAGTGCCTGCACTGGTCGGGACACGGCCTACGCGATAGGGCATCTGTGTTACCATGGGACTTGCCACTGCGATGTTGTATTACAAAATCAAACTCTTGCAGTAGTTCAATTCATCCGGCTAGTTGTCCTTCTGGGTCCTTAAATTGAAGTAGCCATTTCAGCGCTGCATGGTCGGTTCGCAGATGGAATTTACGGCCCAACAAATATTTGTTGAAATGCTGCAATGTCTTTACTACAGCCAAGAGTTCCCGCCTGGTGACGCAGTAGTTTCTTTTGGGTTTGGATAAGGCTTTGCTGAAGTATGCTATTACAACTTCTTGATCACCCTTCCTCTGTGACATCACGCTGCCAATTCCGGTGTTACTGGCATTTGTGTCAACTATGAATTCATGCTTATTGTCAGGGTAGCCTAGAATAGGTGCAGTATACAGATGTTCCTTGAGCTTCTGGAATGCAACGTCACAGCTCTCATTCCAACAGAACTGCACTCTGTCTTCGGTGAGCTTACGATGAGGTCGAGCAATGTCAGCAAAGTTCTTCACAAACCGTCGGTAGTAGGAGCATAATCCGAGGAATGCTCTGACCTCCGTTTTGTTCTCTGGAACTGGCCATTCCTTCACGGCAATGATCTTATCCGGGTCAGTTTGAATAACGTTCTCCGAGACCACATGTCCTACAAAGTTTACTTGCCTTCTGAATAACGCGCATTTCTTCGGACTCAGCTTCAAAGTAGCTCCTCGTATCTTTGACAGCACTTGCTCCAAGTTTCGAAGGTGATCCTGGAAGGTGCGCCCCACGATGATGATGTCATCCAAGCAGACCAGGCAGGCGTCTCCATTCAGTCCCATAAGCACTCGCTCCATCAATCTCTCAAAAGTAGTCGGAGATTTGCAAAATCCAAAGCGTATGACGTTAAATTGCCATAATCCTTTTCCTGTGGAGAATGCCGTCTTCTCCTTGTCTCGAGGATCTATTTCCACCTGCCAGTAGCCACTTTTTAGGTCTAAGGTAGAAAACCACTTCATCCCCGTCAGCGTATCCAGTGTGTCATCGATCCTTGGCAGCAGGTAGCTGTCCTTCGTGATGTCATTTAATCGGCGGTAGTCTACACAGAAGCGCATGCTGCTATCTTTCATCTTAACTAGCACCACCGTAGAACACCACGGGCTGGACGAAGGCTCGATTACGCCTTCCTTCACCATACCGTCGATCATAGCTTCCACTTCACGTTTCCGTGCCACTAGCACACGTCTTGGTCGCTGGCGAATCGGTGCTTCACTTCCCATGTTTATTTTGTGCTGGACTAGTGCTGTCTTCCCTATGGTGGCATCACTGGTCGAGAAAATATCGGCGAACCGGTTCAACATCTTCCAAGCCTCGGTCTTCTCTTCCTCCGACAGGGTACTTTTGCAGTCCTCTAAAAGTGTAGACACGTCGAATCATGTACCTTGAACCTTGGCACTGGTGGGTTGCTCTTGACATCTACGCATCCAAGCCGCTCCTTCATACGTGCCCAATTCCGTCCCTTTCTTGAGCGACACTTCCTTGTCATTTGCATTCAGTGCGCGTACTGATGAGACTTTGGTACCCCTTACCAAGGTACGTGCAATCTTCCACGAGGCCTCTTTCTCTAGGCCTTCGATAAGTACGCAGTGGTTCCCTCGACCAGAATTCCCTGGTAAACAAACTGGTACAATTGTTTCCGACCGCGGGTGAAGAATGACATCCTTCAGGCAGTACACTTTTCCTGAAGTTACCTTCCATGAAGACGTCTTCCGAGCCACACTTCAACACTCCCTGGTTAACATCGATCTCGCAGCGATACTTCCGCATGAAGTCTAGACCTAAGATGCAGTCGTCTACTATATCGGCCACGATGACTTTGTGACGGTAAACTTTGTTGCCTAACTTCAGATCCACCTCCATTTCACCTCGGACGGTTATGTGCTGACCGGTAGCTGTTCTCAGATTCACACATTCATTGTTCCTGAAGCAGCCCCGAAAAACCCGTCTTGCCAGATGGAAACCGACGATTGTCCGAGAAGCACCCGTGTCCAATGTCAGCTTGCACGGTGTTCTGTTAATTTTGCCTTCGATGATCAGGCTGTTCCCGTCGCATGATTGCGAGATCGAGATACTTGGGGCTCTTCCATTACCAGCCAGCACCCGCCTCGCAGTCCTGGCTTCTACTCGTTTCCCTGCTCTCGCTGCCTGGCAGGCACATCAGGCGACCCCTTTGGTGGAGACAGGGTGTCACCAGGCTGCCTACGCTTTGGGCAGCTCAAGCGGATATGGCCCTTTTGCCCGCAGTTGTAGCACCGAGGTGACGACACAACTTCCCTGATGCGGTGACCTCGATCGTCGCGTCGCACTGCTTCCACCTCCAGGGCGTGGGCCAAGGCGTCCTTGAGGTCCTTGAAGTGCCCAAGCCTCACTGCTGCTCTTACCTCCAGGTCCCTGATCCCATCCGTAAACGCCTGTACGAAGTTCCCGTCAATAAGCGCAGGCGACGACTGGTATGCCTTCCTGACCAGCTTTTCCACCTGCAGAGCCCACTGCTGCAGAGTTTCTCCGGTGCGTTGCGTCTTGTCCTTCAGCTGGACACGATACACATGTTCGAGGTGCGCGTCTCCGTACCTCGCCTCCAGAAGCTTCTCGTAGGTGATGTCTTGTCCGAGTGCCTCCAACACTGTCAAGGCCTGGTCGCGAAGGCCCAAGGTTAGGGCGGTTAAGGCCTGTTCTTTATTCCACCCATTTGATCGCATCACAGCCTCGAACTGGATCTTGTATGCCGACCATGATGACGAGCTATCAAATGGTGGAACCTTAAACCCACGGGGCGTGGGCGCTACAGCCTCTGATGTCACTTCCAGCCCACGCAATTTCTTCTCCACTTCAGCAACACAGGTCTCGTGGTGGTCATGTACACGTTTCTCTATAGAGGCGACGCGAGTCACCAGCTTGTCGTGTACGAGCATCTCTACGTCGCTGATACGGGCCTCGGGCTGCTGAAGTTCTTCCTTGACCGCCTTCAGGTGCTTCCCTACAGCGGCGCTGAGGTCCTTCATGAGCACCAGCTCTTCCTCCAGGCGGCGCGCGTGCTCCTTTTGACGGCGAGCCTGCTCCTCCTTGTCGCGCTGTAGCTATTCCTCTAGGTGGCGCGCGTGCTCCTCTTGACGGCGAGCCTGCTCCTCCTGACGGCGGGCCTGCTCCTGCATGAACGCCATCAGAGCCGCGATGTCGGGCACCGTCACGGAGTGTGTGGCGCTTGCAGGCTCCACTGCAGCCGCGGAGTCACCTGCTCCACCAGGCAATGGAGAAAGAACGTCTCCGAAGCGTCTCTGGTCCAGGTCTTGCTGGCGCTGGTTGCTGGTACGCACTCCCTCAATTTCTTCCTTCGGCATAACTGGCATAATTTATCCCTTTCTTCTCACACCAATTTGTTACGAGCTGGGGTGCGGTGATAAATTATATACACTATGCCTGAAAAACTGCACTTTATTTACTAACACAAACACTATACACACTTATTTCTCAACACTAATAAAACACACTTAATTCTCAACACTAATATAACACACTTATTTCACACTACTAGAAACACCACTAAACACTTCCGACTAACTTCCCTTCGCTTGATATTATCGCTCCGATATTCAATTGTTACTGTCTCTTCTCGCCCGTCTGCGCGGTATTTATACCGGCTGGAACACATAACTAGTATTTTCGAGACGCATCACGAAAGTTCTGGTAGCTTGTGGTCATTCTAGTTTGTTCTATTTACAGCAACGCCATCTATTAGAGGATAGATGAAACAGCTTTAAACCACCGATACATCTAATGTCATCTAGTTCTCCCATTCACCAATAGATGGCGTTATTTTCAATTATTGACATTCGTAACACTACGAACAATTTATATCAACATGCGTGGAAGAAAAATCTCGACAGGATTATAAAAACATTTATCCTTTTTACCCAAGTGAGAGTGATAAATCAGTGATAAACTCTATCAAAAAGTCGATTTTTATTCAAACATTCAATGAAAAGGACAGTGAAATACAAATGGCCTCACTACATACCAAGTTCTTTATATAACTACTACACCTTTTTTTCACGAAGAGCTAACATAATAAGAAGCTAAATTTGAGCTATATCTGACGAGTATTAGTGGCGCGTTACTTAATATAGTCCACTTTTTTACGTGCTTGGGCGTTTGAATCCCCTGATCTTCACATTGAAAAAGATTATTTTTGAAGTAATATGTGCAGTCCTAGCAATCAAATAAAAGAAGTAAAATATTTTCACCTAATTTACCACTAAAAATACTTTAAATTGCATTAGTCAATTTAATTAAGTATATTAAGAATTAATTGACAAGCGCCTGTGATTTAATATGTGATATTAAACGCTATCAGTCGCAACACCTCAAGTTTCTCAATACTGTTTAATAAGAAGCTACGATGTTGCCAGAGTCTTGTAATAAGGAGCTGGCCAGAGAAGGGCATTTATGTTGTTCAGTGTGTTCAAAAAGGTTCCACTACAAATGTCTCGGTATTCGTCCCGACAGCATGAAAGCTGCAGAGTGGAAGTGTCAATTGTGTCAGACTCCAAAGGGCAGATGTGACACAACGCCAGTTAGAGTTAATGCTACAAAGACGGATATCAACATTACTCAACGCTCTAAAAAACGTCCGGCACCATCCTTATCCCCAGAGAAGGGTCAACAGCAGCCATTAACCAAAGAAGATGTGCGTGATGTCATAAGAGAAATTCCACAAGAGGAACTGTCTGAACATACGAGACGAATACGGACTTCCCTAAATCTGTCATTAGCCGAGAATCTGAAATCTATCCGGAATGACTTGGAAGAAGTTAAGGACTCGATGACTTTTGTAAACGCGAAATATGATGATATTGTGAAAAACAACACCGCGACCTCAGGGCAAATACTTTCTTTGGAGGATCAAAATAAAAGATTGCAAACTGCCTTGAACGAGCTTAAAAACCAAATTTGCATGCTTGAACAGCACTCTAGAGCATGCAATATAGAGATAC
Organism: Euclidia mi; assembly: GCA_944739405.2. Classification (NCBI taxonomy): domain Eukaryota; kingdom Metazoa; phylum Arthropoda; class Insecta; order Lepidoptera; family Erebidae; genus Euclidia; species Euclidia mi. The sequence continues at coordinate 44,712,984 of OX123183.2, read as the reverse complement.
AAGGAGCGAGTGAGTCCAAATCCAAAAACGTCCTCGGACTAGTTAAGAAGCTTAGTGACACTATATGTTGCCCCGTAAATCAAGATACAATTGTAAATTGCACCCAAATTACAAAAATAAATCGCTCCTCAACAAGACCTCGAGGAATTATTGCGCAATTTAATTCCCAGATCTTAAGAGATAATTTTTTAGCATCAGTGATACAGTACAATCGATCTAGACCAAACGATAAATTAAATAACAGCCACATCGGGATAGCAACCAGCAAGGATCCGATCTTCGTAATGGAACATCTGTCACCCACGCACAAGGCACTACACGCAGCGACGAGACAGAAGGCTAAGGAACTTGCGTATAAATTCGTCTGGGTACGCAACGGCCTCATCTACATCCGTAAGGAAGTAGGTGATGTACAGGTTTATATTAGAAATAATAAGACATTGGCGAAATTGCATTAAACACTACCTTTCTAAGCATATAAACACAGTAATAGCTGCATCCCATTTCAAAATTCACTGCACTAACTGTTTATTATCTAAATGTAAGATGCCTTAGAACTAAAACGCAAGTGAAACCGAAATATTTGTTGTTGCAATTATGATGTCATTATACTGACCGGAACTTGGCTAAATGATACAATACTTGACTCTGAACTCTTTGATGATAGATAGGTAGTCTTTCGGAGAGATAGAACTCTTACTACATTCTGCAAGAAGAAAGATGGGGGAGGGCTTTGATGGCTGTTCTTAAGGAACACTACCCCTAGCGACGAGTACATTGGGAGACTGACTGTGAAGATTTATGGGTAACAATTGAAAAAACCATCGATAAAAAGGTAACTACCCTGGCATTTTGTGCAGTCTACTTGCCGCCTCCCGTGAATAAGGCGGTGCTCGATACTTTTATTAATAATTGTAATTGTATTTTTGAACGTGACGATGTATTGCTCTGTATTGTGGGCGATTTTAATTTATCCAACATAAGTTGGAGCACTGGTAGTGATTCTTCTTTTATAACTGGATCGCAACTAGCACAATCAATGTTAGATTTCATATGTGTCAACAATCTTCGACTAAGTAATGGAATATTAAACAATAAAAGTTAAATTTTAGACCTAGTAATTTTGGACGGATCACTGCCATGCTCACCTTAGGTATCCATGGACGAATTGAGTACTGTAGACCCGCTGCATCCCCCTATAGAGTTTCACATTTCTTTATCGTCACATTGTACGTTAAGACCATATGAAAATACCTCAAGGCTCAACGTTAGAAAGGCTAACTATGATCAAATTAATGTTTTCCTTAACTCAATAGACTGGAGTATATCTTTGGACACGAATATGGAAGTAGACACTCTCGTGACGACTTTTTACGACATTTTGAAAGTTGCAATAGATCGATATGTACCATTGTCTAAATGTAACAAAAACAAATATCCACCTTGGTATGATCGTAAACTTACAAAGATGATGCGTGAAAAAAATAAAATGCTTAAGACATACAAGAAATACCAAGGGATAGATTAGTATTGCAGGATCTTAGCAAGCAATGCAGGCAAATGTCGACACATTGTTATAACTCATATATTGCCTCAACAGAACAGAAAATTAAGCAAAACTCTAAGTATTTCTAGTCTTTCGTTAAAAGCAAACGCGGCAACGTGAGTAACTATCCTGCTGAATTGTTAGACGGTTGCAATATCTCCTGTGATGGTACCGAAATCTGTGATATGTTTGCTGATTTCTTTGCATCAGTCTATGAGATAGGTAAGAGTGCGGTACATTCCGTGGACTTTTTGGATACGGTTCCCGAATCTTGCCAGATAGTTTCCTCTGTATTTTTTGATAAAAACCAATATACAGGCAACTCATGCAACTAAATCCAAACAAAGGAGCAGGGCCTGATGGTATACCACCATTATTTGTAAAAAACTGTCCAAAGGCGCTGACCATACCCTTGCACATAATCTATAACAAATCTCTGCAATCTGGCAAATTTTCCAGGATATGGAGACTTGCTAAAGTAGTACCAGTACACAAAGGGAAAGAACAAAGGTTTGTTCAAAACTATCGATCTATTTCATTATTATCAACAATGGCAAAAATCTTTGAGGCTCTGATATGTCAAATGCTTCCTAACCGACTCTCAACATGGGTTTGTTAACTCAAGATCTTCATCTACAAATCTGGCCTGCTTTGTGGATGATCTGACATGTGTTCTGGATTGCCAGGGGCAAGTGGATGTTATCTACACCGACTTTAGTAAGGCTTTTGATAAAGTATCCCATCCAATACTTTTAAAAAACTAGCCCGATACGGTTTTACGGGTTCGGTATAATCCTGGTTAGAATCGTATTTAAAATATCGTAGTTTCTACGTTGTTGTGAATGGGTACAGGTCCGTGACATATATGATAACATCTGGCGTGCCTCAGGGGTCGTATTTGGGACCGATTTTGTTTAATATTTTTGTAAATGACTTGCCCCAATGCTTCACCTACTCTACTCCATATATGTATGAAAATGACTTAAAAAATTTAAAGAAATTAAACAAAAGGATGATGAGTCCAAATTGCAAAACGACCTAAATCAGTTAATTAAGTGGTGTTCCCAAAACGGTATGCATTTGAATCATGAAAAATGTCATTGTATACATTTTTCTAGAAAACTTAACCCTGTTGTCACATCCTACAACGTAGCAAATAACAAACTCACTGACAGAAATGGTTCGAGACTTGGGTGTTACTCTGGATAAAAAGCTCACATTCGTACCTCACTTGGATATTTTTATCAAAATTGCTTCCAAAATGTTAGGTTTCGTTATTCGGAACGGCAAGGCTTTCAGAAAGCCTGACACTAAAATATTGTTGTACAATAGCTTAGTTAGAAGCGTGCTGGAATATTGTAGTCAAATTTGGAGACCGCACTACGTCGTCCACATCCTTAGATTAGAAAGAGTGCAGAAAAGGTTCATGTGGCATTGATGTTCGAGTTCGGGTCTATCACATGCTTTAAAATCATATGACAGTAGACTCCAGCACTTTGGCATTCAAGCTCTAAAAAAACGTAGAGATATTTTAGATTTGGTGTTTTTATTTAAGCTTTTGAGAAGGCAAATAGACTGTCCAAGGTTACTGAGTAAAGTTCAAATTAATGTACCATCTAGATATCCTCGAAAACCTATTCTATCGCTCAGTGCCCCGTTTCGACGTACAGAGTTTGGGAAAAACTCCTTGATTCCGCGTATGTGCCGATCACTGAATGGATGCAGCGAGTCAATTGATATTCATTTCGACTCACTAGCCGCATTCCGTAAGGGAATCGGCTGATGCCGATAAATATGATAAATTTAATAGCCGCCTAATGTTAATGTTAATAATTTAACCAAATCAATTCAATTCAATTTAAACATATCGATTCATTTTAATCAAATCAATTAATTTTAATTAATTCAAATCAGTTTAATCAACCCCCTTCAATTTATAAAATTTTTGTTTTATTTTTAATTTGTCATTTGTATTATGTTGTTAATTTGTAAGTTATGTCATTCTTAGTGACATTATATAATTATTACAGTTTATATATTTTCAATAATTTTATACAACAATGTTATCTTTCTTTTTTGACATTTCAGCTTTTGGCTAGCTATTTATTAATATTTGGTTTGACATTAAGCATTGCTATTGACACTTTTATTGTAATTATTATGATATGTATCTGCTTTTTTATTACTATAATTATATTTTTATAAGCTTTAATGGTAGGATTTCTTGCTCAAAATAATCTTTAAGAGTTAGCAGCCTGCCTTTGTTTTTTCTTTTTCTTATCAGTTTACAAATTTCTTTATATTATATTACTTACTCATCTGTGCATACAGTGGCTACCTTGAAAGGTTATGCAAGCGACTATCAACTGCTTGTAATTGCTTTATGTTAACGGATTCTTGTTATAACCACTGGTGGTCCTAAAATAAATAAATAAGTATAGTTCTGCCTATGAATAAGTTATGTAGAAGAAATGTAGCATTTAACCGGACAGATGAATGCGAGAAAGCATTTGTATCACTAAAAGAAATGTTGATAAACCCTCCAGTATTAGATTATCCAAGCTTTTCAGACAGTAACACTTTTATATTACAGACAGACAGTTCGGGATTTGCTATAGGTAGTGTGCTATGTAATGGAAATGGGAAACCCATGGCATATGCCAGTAGATCTTTGAATAAGAGTGAGTTAAATTATCCTATTATTGGAAAGGAATTATTGGCTATAGTTTGGTCAGTAAAATATTTCAGACCATATTTGTACGGAAGAAAATTCATCGTAAAAACCGATCATAGACCGTTACTATATATTATATTTAACATGACAGATCGGTCAAGCAGGTTAACAAAATTCCGATTATGTTTGGAAGAATATGACTTCGAGTATTATATAGTATAGTATTAGTAGTTGAATACGTAAAAGGAAAAGATAATGTGTTAGCAGGTGCATTGTCCAGAATAGTTTTATCGAGTGATGATTTAAAAAACATGCATGAAAAGACTTTATGTGTACTTACGAGAGCACAAAATAAACGTCTATTAGAGTCGAAAAAATCGGATACTGTCAAGGAAAATTCTACGGTTAGTAGGCTTGATCACCCAAGGATCGTAGAAATTCTTAAAAAACACGGACTTGATATTGAACTAGTTCCAATAAGATTAGGTTCATGGAATAAGTTGTGACGTAAAAAGAAGAAAAAAATGTTTTCAAAGTCACGCAATTTGTTATATGTGCCAGAAAACTCGAATATTTATATAAACTCTGATTCTTTATCGGCATCTTCGTGAGACGAGTTGTTGAAAGACATAGTTAGTTTTTGTACCGAAAGAGATATTAAAGAAATTATTATATTAAAAATCTGTTTAAACGGTGAGTTAATAAAAAATATGGCACGATATTTAAAACACAATGATAATCAAAATCTTGAGATAATATTTTAGATATTATCTCAAGATTTTAGAGTATGCGTAGTGAAAGATGTACAAAAAGTCGAAGATAAATACGAAAAACCGGTCAAGTGCGAGTCGGACTCGCGCACCGAGGGTTCCGTACAAACCTGTATATAAGTAAAAGTTCACCAGTCATAGTTATGGTATTTTTATTGCAAAATTAAAACTATGACATTACAGTATGGAAAGCTGGAGCAGCATAAAATTAGCATTAAAGAAAAAGGCTTCTTTGTTGTTTGTAATCAGTCATCCTTTATTTTATATTAACATATATCGCTTATTTTATAATATAACTTAAATACCTATACTAGCCTTGCAAAAGTCTGCTGATGAATGATGGTGACATTTTTTATCAAAGTTATTGATTTACAAAGTTTTTAGTGACTATTAGAAATCTGTAACAAAAATATTAATAAAGCATTTTTAATAATTATAGTATTTATTTGCGATGAAAATAAAACTATTACTAGGTGACTATTTGCACACAAAATAAAACAATAATTAATATTCTTAATAAAAAAAAATAACAAAAATATGTAAGCGACGATAGCCCAGTGGTGTACGTAACGGACTGCCGAGACGATCATCTCGGGTTAGATCCCCAGGTACCCCGGGCACACATCACTGACTTTTCGGAGTTACATATGTATGTGGGTGTTTAAAACGTCAATTATCGCTCGCTAAGTAATGTGCCCGGTATATGGCAATAGGCTCGCCCCCTATTACATTGGGACCGAAACATAACTGGCGAAGTGTGGGTGTGTAATACACCTCTGCATACCCCTTCGGGGATAAAAAGGCGTGATGTATGTAAAGATGTGATACGTTATGGAAATTAAAAAAAACACAAAAATGGAAATGAAAATTTTAAAGTATGGAATTAAGTATCAAATTTGAACCAGACCTGTAAATGGTGACTGAAAAAGGTAGGAATAGTACCACATTGAATATTGAAGTTCAAAAAAAGTTATCTTTAGTTGTATCTACTACTTCGTGTTGTGCTAGTGTTTATTAACGGAAACATGTTTATAGATGAAAAATATGTAGAAATTCCATTTTGGGGATGCATTCTTAAATCAATATTGTAGTCTCCCACGACAATCAGACTGCTGTTTATTGTTGTATTTATGCAACGCTACAATTTGGCCGTACTTGTTCTGATCTGAGCAGTACATTTCAGATATTTTAGGACGACCACTTTTATTGCGTTTAGGACGGCCAACCTTTGAATCTAGAGTTATTTTTACCAAGCTTACCTTAATATGATTGTATGTATTATTAAGAAATCCTTCGCACACAATCGGCAAACAAAAATCATAATGACCTGATGATAAATTGCCTGAAAGAAGTAAACGCTTTATTGTATATCCTTCTCTGCCAAAATACACCCCTCAGAATACTCGTATTACGTTCATACACTTCGAACCTCACTGGATACAAACATCCTGCTGCCTTCACCTCAGCAGTACCGCCATAGCTAGAGGATTGGAGCATCGTAGCTTTGTACTCACGGCGTGAAGAGAAAAGATCTCTCCGGGCATCGCTTGTATATAAATGAAACTCGTCCCAGTTATTATAAATATAAACAAGTATAGTGGTCCTTAGTATTTGTGTTTGTTCAAAATTAGTGGTATTATAAATAGAGAACGCTATTGTATGAAATAAAGAACTTCCATCGGGAGGCATAGGTATTATACTATGTTAAATAGTATTTTCATTGACAATTAATGCAACTATAGCCATAATAAAATTATATTGTGGTAGTATGTTATATTTTCTACTGTCCACACCATGTCCACACTACGGTTATAAAAGAGCGCGTATATCATAGTGACGTCTACATGACAAGCTGGCTGGTCGTCAATTAGCAAAAAGGTTTGAAAACTATGTAATTATTTGAAATCTCAATCTCAATCAGCCTATCGCAGTCCACTGCTGGACATAGGCCTTTCCCAACACGCACCACAGTACACGGTCCTCAGCCTTCCGCATCTTTTATCTGTGCGATAAGACGTTGCATCGTACCAAATTTCAAGATTTTTCGTTCACGGGTAGTAAGTACCCTGTAGGTTTTGATTCCCTTGCGAGTAGTCGCGAGTTTGAAACCATGATTATATTGCTCTTTCTTTTGATTGCGTAGACATAGAAGTTTGATTTTGTTACAGCCTAACGGTGTTATATACCTGAGTATTTGATATGAATTTCATTTTAATACCTCTACGCATTCAAGAGAAAGGGGTAGTAACTTTAAATTTATTAAAAATATTTTTATTATATGATGTAACAAAAAATTTACGGCTTTCGCAATTTTTCCTTTATATGTAATATAAGACGTTGCTTCGTACCAAATTTCAAGATTTTGAGTTCACGGGAAGTACCCTGTAGGTTTAGATTCCCTTGCGAGTAATCGCGAGTTTGAAAATATGATTATATTGCTCTTTCTTTTGATTGCGTAGACATAGAAGTTTGATTTTGTTACAGCCTAACGGTGTTATATGCCTGAGTATTTGATATGAATTTCAATTTAATACCTTTACGCGTTCAAGAGAAAGGGGTCGTAACTTTAAATTTATTAAAATATTTTTTTTATATGCTGTAACTAAAAATTTACGGTTTTCGCAATTTTTCCTTTGTATGTGATATAAGACGTTGCTTCGTACCAAATTTCAAGATTTTGAGTTCACAGGAAGTAACCTGTGGGTTTTGATTCACTTGCGAGTATTCGCGAGTTTGAAAATATGCTTATATTGCTCTTTCTTTTGATTGCGTTGACATAAAAGTTTGATTTTGTTGCAGCCTAACGGTGTTATATACTTGAGTATTTGATATGAATTTCAATTTAATATCTCCACGCGTTCAAGAGTAAGGGGTAGTAACTTTAAATTTATTAAAAATGTTTTTATTATATGATGTAACTAAAAATTGACGGTTTTCGTAATTTTTCCTTTATATGTGCTATAATACGTTGCTTCGTACCAAATTTCAAGATTCTGAGTTCACGGGAAGTACCCTGTAGGTTTTGATTAACTTGCGAGTAGTCACGAGTTTGAAAATATGATTATATTGCTCTTTCTTTTGATTGCGAAAACAAAGAAGTTTGATTTTGTTACAGCCTAACGGTGTTATATACCTAAGTATTTAAGATGAATTTCAATTTAATACCTTTACGCGTTCAAGAGAAAGGGGTAGTAACTTTAAATTTATTAAAAATATTTTTTTATATGCTGTAACTAAAAAATCACGGTTTTCGCAATTTTTCCTTTATAAGTGATATAAGACGTTGCTTCGTACCAAATTTCAAGATTCTGAGTTCACGGGAAGTACCCTATAGGTTTTGATTCCAATGCGAGTTTGAAAATATGCTGCAATTTGCAGCATAATCGGCTGTATCTTTTGATTGCGTTGGATTAGAAGTTTGAATTTTTTACAACTCTATGGAACCGTAGATTTGAGTATTTGGTATAAATTTCAGTTTGATACCTCCACGCATTCCTGAGAAAAAGGGTCTTGACAGACGGACGGACAACAAAGTGATCCTATAAGGGTTCCGTTTTTTCCTTTCGAGGTACGGAACCCTAAAAAAAGGTTATAATGAACGACTTTCATATTTTACCGAGTAGTGGTCATGCCGGGATACGTAGTTTGGTTAACAACATAAAAAAGTATTATTATTGGCCGTCCATTGAAAAAGATATTGTGGAATACGTACACGAAAGTGTGAAAAATGTCAAAAACAAAAATATCATAGAAATACAAAAGAACAGTTGACGATCACTACGACTGCATCGTCATCTTTTGAAAAGATTTATTTAGACATTGTGGGTCCTCTTGACAAAGATAATTATGGAAATGTGTATATCCTGACACTTCAATGTGAAATCACAAAATTTGTGTAGGCATATCCGTTAAAGACTAAGTCGGCTAATGAAGTAGCCAAAACTTTAGTCGAAAATTTTATTTTGGGATATGGGATACCTAAGATAATTGCTACAGATCGGGGTTCAAAATTTATTTCTAAAGTAATGATAGAATTATGTAAAGTATTAGGAATTAATAAAATTTTATCAACGGCATATCATCATGAGAGCATAGGTTCTTTAGAAAATGTCCATAAAACTTTAGACGCATAGTTGCGTATACAAACTAATAATAATTCTTCTGAATGGAGTTCGTGGATACCGTATTGGTGTTTTTCCTATAATACAACAGTTAATGTTGTGACTCAATATACACCGTACGAGTTAGTCTTTGGAAAGCTATGTAGATTGCCGAATAATTTAAAAGATAATAACGTCGAGCCTTTATATAATTTAGATAACTAACCATTAGAATTTAAATACAGATTGTAGAGAGCTCACGCTGACGCCAAAGAAAATTTAATGAGGAGTAAATCTGTTAGAAAATATAAGTATGACAAAAAGATAAATCTAATTACGTATAAGGACGGTGATTTAGTCTTAGTAAAAAATGAAACGGGCACTAAGTTCGATTGTATATATGAAGGTCCGTTTCAGGTCATAAAAGATGAATCGCCTAATGTTGTAATTAAATGTAAAAATAAAATAGATGTTGTACATAAGAATAGAACAAGGTTATATAACAATTGATTTGAAAAAAAAATGTAAATTATATTTATTTATTTTCTTTTGGGATGGGTGATGCGGTGTGTGTCACGTCCATCATATATCATTAGATACATACATACATACATATACTCACGCCTTTTTCCCGTCGGGGTAGGCAGAGACAACAGAACGCCACTTGCTCCTATCCTTACAAACCTCACGCGCTTCCTCTACACTCATTACTCTTTTCATACATGCTCGCCGGTTGCGGGTACTTCGGACCTGTCCGTTTCTTAGGATGTCTCCAATTTGGTCGAAGAATGTCCGCCGAGGTCTGCCGCGACCGACTTGCCCACACACATTTGCCTTATATATCTGATTCGTCATTCTTTCTTCACTCATTCGCTCCACGTGTCCAAACCACCTAAGCATTTCTTTCTCAATCCTTGTCACCACATCTTCTTTCAGTTCACTGCTCTTTCGTATAGTTGCATTCGGAATTCTATCAATCAGTCTTACCCCACACATACTACGCAGTGATCGCATCTCAACTGCGTTAATTCTACTTTCATGCTTTTTCTGCCAAACCCAGCTCTCACTTCCATACATCAACGTGGGGACAAGCACTCCATTGTGAACCGCCAATCGTGCCGCAAATAATTAGATATATTATAGATAAGTATATGATAAGTTATTTAGCATATAAGCACGTGTTAGTTATGTATATAAACTAAGGCAACTATTGTAAGAGCTGATTAAAAGAACATTAAAGTGTATGTGTCTCGATAGCGAGTGCGTTCTTTAATTTCGAACCACCTTCAACACCACATACCATTTGTGATGTAAGTATGACACTGACATTATATCGAAACTGTATTTTGAACAAATTTATTTTGGAGAATTGGGCCTCAGATTATATTTCATGATTAATTGATTTAGGTATATACATATAGAGATTCTAAGAAGCTGCACCTCTTCATGTCAGCTTCATGACTAAATCGATTTCAATGCTACTCTGTTACATGTTTTTCTGCTTAGTTTTAATTAGTTAGGACCTTGTAGCATTGCTAGAATGAGCATAGGTTAAACTTTCCAACTCAGTGACCTGTACAGTCACTGTATAGATGATTAAAGGTCAACTACTTTATAATTAGAAGTGTTAATAGTTTTAGACCAACTATATCATATGAAACGGTGATTATTTATTTCTTAGTGTTGCAATTTCTGCCCTGGTTGTGATGTACTAATTCACATCAAAGCAACCTTATATTAGCATTCTGTGTGTCGACATTTGTGTAGTTGCTAAGTATTAAAATGTATCTTTAGTTAATCTTCATAAAAAATGGAAACTTTTGGGTAGGCCCCTTAGCTCCTCCTTGGGGTCCGCCCCTGAATAAACTCAGGCACTTTGCCACCCACATAGCTCTTCCATTGTAATTTAGATAGTCTTATTTTTAATTACAGTGAAATATCTCCGTGAAGTGATGCCGTACTTCCGCAAGGTATTTATAATCAGCGAGGTGGGCTGGGAGCTGCAGCGCGGGTTCATGGCCGACGTGCCTCCGTTGCCACCCTCCCCTAGACGCAGACGCGCTGACACCTGCTATGTGCCGCTACTCATGGCATGCATTGCTAAGAACTTGCGGCATCGAGACCCAGGTTTGTAATATTGATGCGTAGCATCATCGGCTCTATACTAACTGCTTCGAACGAGCATTATTCCGTGTAATATATATACATATATATTTTTATAAGGGTCACTAAACTGGCCGTAGCTAGTTACAATACACTATTTATATAAACAAAAAATACATGGGCAAGCATGACCTTCTCGAAGTGAACACTGCGTGCATATGAAGGTGTTAGAACAGACTGTTGAGGAATTAAACAGGAGAAAAACTCAGAACCTTTATACAGAGGTTGTAGGTACTAGCTTAGGTCACAGATCTACTAAACCATTTAAATTAAACACAAGTGGCCTGAAACGACATAGAAAATATAATAAACTAAACAAACACATTAGGAAACTAATCTTTAGCCTAAAACAATACAAGAAAAATAAAGTAACATCCCAGCAATATAAAGTTTTAGTTTCTGAGCGTTCAGAATTGTTATTAGACTTAGAAAAGTACAACACAGAGTTGATAAATAGTAAAATGCTGTATGATCAACATACTAGGGATCTCAAAGGTCAAATTACCTCTTTACAGTCTCAAATAGATAGGATGAACACCCAATATCAAAATGAGGTTCAGGATTATATTAGGAAATATGATGAGATAGCTCAGGTAGGTAGGCAAAATCTTGAGTATGTGAAAGCTTTGACAAACACCAATACTTGCCTAAATAGCATAAAATCAACCATACCCACTTGTGAGTCTCAGAATATTTTTGATATTGACAAAAGTTATTATTTAGCAAATAATACAACAGATAGGTCTTCCTTAGGTAGGAATGGCACAAATAAAGTTTATATGTTCTCTGATAGGTTAGGTTTAGGCTTAGGTAGTTTAATAAATTGTGAATTGAAACAACACAATATTATTAATTATTGCTATCCAGAGTCTTCTTTTTCACATCTAATTGATAAATTAAATACAACAATATTTGATAGGGAGTCCACAATAATTATTTCATACGGTGATAGTCAAATGGTGACTAAAAAAGATATAATTAATTTAACAGAAGTTATGTTATCGCTTCACAGAACATATGATTGCAAATTTATTAGTATGACTTTGCCTTATGCTTATAGTTTAAATGCTATGATGAATAGACATATTCATGAACATAACTTGATGTTATATAATTTGACATGGCAATATAAGGATATTATTTTATTTTTTGACATCAATAATTTTATTAATAATTTTACATTGACCAAAGATGCTATGTATCTGCCACTATTTTATAAAAGACAAGTTGCTAAATTATTAGCATATAATATACAAAATGACACAGGTACATGTAGGGTATCCAAGAATTTAGTTTCTGTAAATAGTTCCTATCCTTATAATTCTTCTATTGAGAATACTGACACAAGTTCTTTAAACTTAAGAGCAGGACAAAGGGTAGACATATTGAACTGACTGTAGCACATCAAAACATACAAGGTCTATCTGGCAAGGATTTAGAATTAGGTTTATATTTAGAAAATCATAGTATTAAAGTTATGTGCATTACGGAACACTGGCTTAAAGAATACCAGATTAAATTCATAAATAACACACAATACACAGTACACAGTGCCTTCTCTAGGAAACAAGCTATTCATGGTGGATCATTGATTATTGTTTCAAACAGTTTAACATGTAAAGAACGGAAAGACATAGCTAGCTTGTCTATAGAACGCACGGTGGAACTGTCATGCATTGAGCTTGAGCAGCATATTATTATATGTTTATATCGTCCTCCATTAAGTGACTTTAATTTGTTTGAATCTGTTATGGAAGATGCAATTGGTAAAATTAGGAGCAATAAGAAAGGGATCATAGTTTGTGGTGATTTTAATGTTAACATTCTTGAAAATTCAATAAGGACTTGTAGATTTTTAAACCTTTTTAGATCATTTAATTTGAAAAATTTATTTCTTGAACCAACTAGAATCACAGCAACATCTTTCACCTGTCTTGATAACATATTTAGTAATTGTATTGTTTCAGATAGAGTAGTTACTTCTGAATTAACTTCGGATCACTGTGGTCAATTAGCTAGGTTTCCATATTACAATGATAGCATCGTACAGAGAGTGTTGGTTAGGCCATTACCTAGGCATAAGTTTAATGAATTCCGGAATAAAGTATTGATTGGAATGAATACTATGAATCCTGACTTAATAGAAATAGATTCTCCAAATAAGAATTTTAACAATTTATTAAATATAATTAATAAAACGTTTCAGAATACTTTTAAGACTAAGGAGAAAGTAATTAAGGAATCTCGAGCTTTTAATGAGTGGGCTACTGCGGGTATTTACAAAAGCAGAGCAAAAATGTATGAGTTGTATGGTATGAAAAAATACAATTCTGATTTAAACTTCACTGAGTATGTTAAGAATTATTCTAAAATATTTAAAAGAGTGTCCAATACAGCTAAAGCTATATTCGTTAGGAATAAAATTAAACAATCTTCGAATAAAGTTAAGGCAACCTGGCGAGCTATTAATGAAACAACAGGTAAGACAACATTAAGAAGTAATAGTTTTAGTCTTCTTGATAATGATAAATTAATTCATAATGACGAAGAAGTCGCACACACATTTAATAACTTTTTTGCTAGCATACCACTTACTACTACTAGAGAATTAAAATCATCAGCTATAGTCGCAGAAAACCTATTAGAGTCTAGTGTAGGAAAATGTGAAGTAATATTTAAATTTCATAGTATTAGTTCTACCGATATTATAAATACTTTTAAGTCTTTAGAGTCTAAAAATACAGGTGATCTCTGGGGCATTTCTGTTAAGGTTTTGACAAGTATAATTGATGTAGTGGCTCCTTATTTAAGCAACTTATTAAATAAGTGTATTAAATCTGGCAGTTTTCCAGATCTTATGAAACATAGTAGAATAATACCTCTGTTCAAATCCGGCAATAAGACTGACCCTAGTAATTATAGGCCAATATCGATACTACCTGATTTTAGTAAGATTTTTGAAAAGATCATACTCAAGCAACTACTAAGACATTTTAATCAAAACAGCCTCCTTCATGGTGAGCAATATGGTTTTACCAAGGGTCTTTCGACAACAGATGCAGGAATAGCGTTACTCAAACATATCTACAGTGCTTGGGAGAATTCCCAAAATGCTGTTGGTGTGTTCTGCGACCTTTCGAAAGCATTCGATTGTGTCTGCCATGAGACGCTCTTGTGCAAGCTTAGACATTACGGCGTCCAGACTAAAGCATTGGATGTCATTAAGTCGTACTTAAGTGACAGGATCCAATGTGTTGAAATAAATGGCTCAAAATCCAGTGGCTTACCTGTTGATTTAGGAGTGCCACAGGGCAGCATCCTAGGGCCTTACTTGTTTCTTGTTTACATAAACGATTTACCTTTTTACTTGAGAAACATTTGTGACGTTGTACTGTTTGCTGACGATACTTCTTTGATATTTAAAGAAGATAGAAATAAGGAACACTTTAACGAAATAAACAGTGCACTTATTCAAGTGACTAAACGGTTTAATGTAAACAATCTAGTACTGAACGCCAAAAAAACAAAATGTGTTAAGTTTGCTCTGCCTAATGTCAGAAACCTTGGTCCTAACATAGTTTTAAATGACGATGTACTCGAAACAACTGAATCCACATTATTTCTAGGATTAACACTTGATTCGAAGTTACAGTGGGGTGCGCATGTTACATATCTCTCAGGGAAACTTAGCTCAGCTGCTTATGCCGTTAAGAAGGTTCGTAGGTTGACCAATGTCGATACGGCTAGATTGGTTTATTTTAGTTATTTTCATAGTGTTATGTCATATGGCATATTGTTATGGGGTAGAGCTGCTGATATCGAAAATATATTTATATTGCAGAAACGGGCAGTTAGGGCCATTTACCAGTTAAAGACAAGAGTCTCACTCAAAGAAAAATTTAAAACTATTGGTATTCTTACTGTAGCGTCACAATATATTTATGCCAGTGTTATGCATGTAAGACTAAACATAAATTCTTATAAAATGAATAGTGACAGACACAATATCAATACTAGAAATAGACATAAATTATGTGTTCCGTATTTTCGTTTGCACAAAACGCATAGCTCTTTTATTGGGCTCAGTATTCGCATATACAATAAATTACCAACTTATATTTTAGACTTGCCATTAAGTTCGTTTCAGGCAGAAGTTAAAAAGAATCTTATAAATAAGGCATATTACAGTTTGAAGGATTATTTTGATGACAGGAGCGCTTGGAAGTAGTTGTTCGCTTTTGACTAGGTCAATAATTAGTAGTTTTATTTTATAGTGTAGTTAATTACGATATTCTCATTTCATACTATATTTTGCATTCATGTTCCACACTTTCATTATAACTTTGCGGATTTGTTAAATGTGGGTAACTCGTGGTCATGGGCTAACTAATAGGTTGTCGATTGCTTTAGTTTCATAATACCGTTACTTTTCTGCTTCATTCACTTCTACCATAGTTCTGACCATGTTCGCGAGTTGCCTACATTAAAAAGACGTAAGTGGATGCTCCTGTTTCACCATATTTACTTTGGGAGGCTTACCATATGAACATCATTTACTGCTTGAGTATGATATCAATAGCTACTAAAAATTTTACTAGTAGATGTCTACAATGTGAAACAGTTGCAGCTCCTTACAAAAATAAAATGTACCACCATTATATTTGTTTGAAAAGAGTGGCCATGAGTTTTATTGCCCGTTCTTTCTCGTGGTTCTACCTATTGCATTGCGAACGTGGCAGTAAATGTAAATGTAGAATCATTAAGTAACGTAATTAACTTAAATTTTGACGTTCATAAGCGTCACTTTGTGGCCTAGATGAATAAATGATTTTGATTTTGATTTTTTTGGTGCATTAACTGCTTGTTAATATTATATTTACGCTAACAAACAAGTTATTTAACAGTTATTTAAGATTTTCTTAATAGAGGCTTCTGTTTCGTAAAATATGTCCAACTTATTACTGACTTTGTTGTAAGATGAGAACATGCGGTACATTGGCAAATGTTGACTGTTATTAGTACGACAGAGTGGTAGGCTGAACGTTTGTCTATTGTGGAGACGACTGTTGGCTCTTGGGACAAGAAGGTAAAATTTTCCTAAAAAAAATATTAAATATTCTGAGAATTGTCAATTAGCTGCCCCGTGCCACGGTAGGTACGTTAAGCCGTCGTGTCGTGGATTCAGTAGGCATTTTTACTATACATGTGCTGACAGTGATCTCAATCTTTTTGGGTTGCGCAGGTCAGACAGCAGTTAGGTCAATGAGCAGACCCTAGGCTCCAAGATATGAATGCAACTGGGAAAAAGCTAGGGGGATGGTGATAAAGTGCGAATATTTTTCACACCAATGCCGATCCGCAGACACGTCGTCGTCGTTATACTTACGGTCGTCATTCCTATATGAAAAGACATACTTAGTCATTCGTTTTATAAAGAGGTGCCGACACATATTACACGCCATTATGTCATCTACGCCGTTTGTTGAGCACTTTATCCCACGAGCTTTCACGAATATTCAGTCACAATTAAAAATCAATTGTTTTCCGTGCATATCTCTTCATAAAGGCTTCCTCATATTGCACGCGTTCCTAGAACTTGTACTACGGAGTGAACGCCGAGCGCACGCCGGGCTCACGCCGATTGCCCCTTCGAGGAACGCATTTGCCCAATGTTAGCAAGGCCTTGTGTATGGACGGTACCTTATGGAAGGCCTTATAGGAAGACCTGAGGCTAAACACATGAGGTGTTAAAGCAAAGTGTTGTGTACTGTCGACAGAGGATCGCACGATCGAGATCTACTCGCCGGACGGGATGCACGCGCTGGCGATGCGCGCGGGCAGCGCGGCGGGCGCGGCGGGCTGGCACCGCGCACTGCACGCCGCCGTGCGCCGCGCCGCCCGGGCCGCCCTGGCCCGCGCGAGGCCCCGCCTGCGCCCGCTGCTCGACGACGTGCGGTACGCCGGCTGGCTCGCGCGACGACCGCCGCAGGATCATGTATGAATCTACCACTTTTTATTACTTACCAAATGTCGCGGCCTCGTTGCTAGGCGGCGCAGGATCATGTATGAAATTTACACCTCACACATTCTATATTGGCCGGCCTGAAGTTAGAACTTACTATGATAAGTTCGGGCATATACTACCCGTGCACGATTAGTTGAGACCAGAGGGCCTAGCTAAATGGCATTCGATTAGCGATATAATTGCTAAGTACAAAAATGTTTGAATCTGACATAGGCTTTCGATATGTCACGTGGTCAACGAAGAAGGCATTGCTTGTGTTGCCATAGCAACGAAGCGTTAGTGAAAGTAGAAATTAGAAGCGAATGCCATTTGGCTTGAGGTATTTCTTGAAAATCATGGCCTGTGTATCTTGATGTTGACTCAGCAAGATCTCAATCCATACTAATGCCTTAATATGGTGACGAATACACACAACGAGGTTTCTGAACAATCCCAGAACCATGAGCGAAACCATACGCAACACTGGTCAACTCATGGCATTCTAGAAGGAGCTTTCATGGTATGAGTAGCAGGCGACAACCATTACGCTGCTCACGCACAATGGCCCCAATTCAGTGGCTAAGTGCGGGAAACACCTGTCCAACTAACTAACAATGGTGACGAATAAATAAGTTCCTACGTAGGTGCATAAGGGTGTCAGCGTATGAGCGTACGGACGACGTACCGAAAACCGATACCAGTGCGGTCGAATTTGCCGGAAAACATCTAAGAATTAATCAGTTTTCGTAACGCTGTTCCTTACATGCAGTTTATTGTCATGATATTCTTGAATTTCCTGATCAAAGGAGAGCTGTGCTCCAATGCTTAACTAAAATGTAAGTTGTTTCTATTACAGATGAGTGCATCCGGAGGATCTGAGAGCTTGGACGAAGCCGAAGGCTGGCAGCCTACTTTCGTTGCGATCACTGATCGAGAACTCAGGTAAAATTATCATTTAGAATATTATGTGAATACTTACTAATTGTTTTATGGTCATATACATATTAAAGGTGGAAAGAGTCATAGTCATGGTATAAAATTGAGTATAGAATGAACTTAAATATTACTTTAAATTTTCTAAGCTTAATTTTGAGTTAAGTTGAGATCAGTGGATTCGTAGAATCCGTCATCATCATCACATCAGCTTAAAGACGTCTATTGCTGGACATAGGTCTCCGCTAGGCTCTCCGCATGGACCGATCCTGAACATCCATCCACGTGCAGTGATTTCAACAAGATTTTCGGTCCACCTTGTGGGAGACCTAACTCTGCGTCCGGTGCGTGGCCGCCACTCCAGAACCTTTTCGCACCAACGGTTGTCGTTTCTTCTGGCTATGTGTCATACTCACTGCCACTTAAGCTAGACACATCGGAGAGCTATGGCGGTGACTTTGGTTCGCCTGTAGATCTCCTAAATTTTGATTCGATCTCATCGAGAGACTCTTTAGTATAGTTCATCGCCCTTTGAGTGACCTTAAGCTTTCAGCAAGGGCGTCGCCAGCCGATTGCCTATGGGAGGAGGGTTGTCAAGGTAAGGAGCTGGCGGGCCGCCAGAGCATGGGCAGCTCTGGTAGCCAGTAAGCCGCCAGTAGGGGCAGTTGCGGGTGTTTAGCCTGCCCTGAGAACGGCTGAACATGGCGCCATGGGAGGAAGACTGGACAGCTCCTGTACCCAGTGTTCACCTCGTAGGTCGTCTTTGGTTGGCAGTCGAGGTAGTTTTAGTGGTAACACCACATGCCCCGACTCTCATTTCCCCAAGAGTCGGAGATTCGAAGGGATTTTCCACCTCGTAAAACAAAAAAAAAAGGGGGGGAAGAGGGCAAGTTGAGTACCTCATGATATAATAATATGTATTGTGTGTACAGACTGTACGAAGCAGCACCATGGTCGGGCGAGGCGTGGTGCGCGGCGCGCGAGTGCTTCGGGCTGGCGGCCTCGCGCCTCGCGTGGTGGCGCCGCGCGCGCCGCGCTCGGCGTGCGAGCCGACACCGCCTCAGGGCTCGCGGTGCGCGCGCTACGAGCCGATACACCGCATGACCTGGCCGCTGTTGCCGGCGCGCTGGTGGATGGTGCGCACCACGCCGTCCGCGCGCAGACTGACTTCACCTTCCGTAAGCACCTGCCATTTCACATACGTTACGAGTATTCTATCAGCTACGCCCTCAAAGCTGCTCGCTGTCACAGCGGCCGGCCTGAACTCGGACGTAAGTTACCAAAAATGTCCTAAAACGTGCGTTGTGCTGCTAGTGATTATTTTAAACGTCAGCCAACTTAGAATGCGGGAAATATACGTTACGAATATTTTATAGTGAACAATGCCATCGTAGTCAATAATTTGCTACGCCGCGCCGGCACATCTCTGCTATGGTGAATTTTGATGGAGACTTAACTTTAGTACCGCAGCTGTGCTTACCATTCCTTTGTCATATTTTTTAGGGTTCCGTACCTAAAAGGTAAAAAACGGGACCCTATTACTAAGCCTCCACTGTCTGTCTGTCCGTCTGTTTGTCATCAGGCTGTATCACATAAACCGTGACAGCTAGAAAGCTGAAATGATAATGCAACTTTTCCTTTGACTGCTGGTCCAAAAATATGAAACCTGTTGTGCATAATTGAAACCTATTCCAAACGAAAGTACTAACCATCTATTACAACTTTTACTATGGGGCCAAATAAATCTATACCAGTAAAAAAAGATACAGGTAACAAAAGTATTAAAAAGTGTGTGTTTGAAATAGAAACATTATTTGTGATAAGTCAAATCGATTATATCGATTTAGTAACATTTGTTTAGTCTATTGAAAATTTCTGACTATGGTCACACTATGAACTGTCAATCCTTTCGTTCATTGTCGTTTCCCGCGGTCAGCGAAAAAACCTAGCTTTTTGTTCGCTCTGGAAGATTCCGTTTTGTGAGCGCGTTTTTGATCTTGTATTTGGTTGTAAACCTAAAAATCCGGGTGAATGCTGCTTCTTTGATCTATAACCGGTACTGGTACACTGTGAGAAACTTGTGAAATATTGAACATTGTAAAACTGTGAATCCGTCAACGTGCACGTGGTTGGTGCCCGACGACTTCGTTGAAGAAAACCCTGATCTGGACCTCGAGTAGAGGTATTCATAACGATTTGCTTGTTATTTTGGCCAACA
Source organism: Euclidia mi (assembly GCA_944739405.2). NCBI lineage: Eukaryota > Metazoa > Arthropoda > Insecta > Lepidoptera > Erebidae > Euclidia > Euclidia mi. The sequence continues at coordinate 44,692,576 of OX123183.2, read as the reverse complement.
TTATGAGTTAATCTTATAGGTCCACTCAAGAACATCATCAGGAGCATCAGTGAAGATTTGGTAAGTAAATTAATATTGATAGTTGTAATTCACTGTGCAACGCAGTGCATTGTGTCTAGATCCTTGTCTTGTCTTCGTCAGGTAGATGTATTACAACTTCCACTGCGCACTCTGAACAATTTCCTGCCTGCCTACGGCAACTCTAGACATAAACTTTGGTAGCAGAGCGTAGTTGAAACCAAGCCGCCGCTGTTGCATTGTTGAGTACTAACTTCAGATTAATATTGTAATCTTGTATTTTATCACCTTGTAGACAGTATTGTAGTGTTTGTCAGGTTAGTTTTTGCCTTTAATACATGAAGTTATTTGTATTAGCTCACCTATTTAATTGAAACACATTGTCATACATAACCTCAATCAGTAATTGTTTGATTTAAATTGTTGAAATCTAGCATAGATTTGTTGTTGTTAGTATTAATAAGTCACTTGATTGGATACATAACAGTTACATGTATCAATTAATGAAGTTAATGGTTAAATGCATATTTTGAGTTTAAAACATTATAACAACCAAAGTTGACCTTGCATCTTGGGCGGGTCACATTAATAAACCTTTGTTTTGTTATAATATATAGATAATATTGTTAGGTAACACATTCTGTGTTTACTTACTATTGTATATCACAAATAACACACTTACTGTCTTACTAATAAAAATTACTACACAGTGTATACAAGTACTATAAGCATTGCGTAACAAAAACGCAACGAATAAAAAATATTTTGACAGATTTCGTGTATACATGCGTTATAAGAGATCAAAATATCTATTTAGACTTACACTAGCTCTACACACGCTTGCACCCTTGTATAAGGAGTGCGTAAGTGCAAAATGGCGGCTATTTGGCCAGCTGAGGACGCTGAGGTTGTCACTTTACTTAGGTTATGCGCGCAATCTATGACAGAGAGGTTGGACTAGGAAGGTTATATTTCTTTGATCTATGAAATGAATGTTATTGTCGGTGGAGGCGTTCGGAAGCTATGAGTACAAATCAAAACATATTTATCCTTCAGAAAAGAACAACCATTAGTCTTTAGTTTTTTACATTAGATTAATAGATAAGGGATATTTTTAAGAAGAAACTAATTTAATATATAATTAAGCTAGCAAAATTATATATGAACTATAAAATAAAATTATTAAAACCAAGTTACGATTAGAAGTTTTTGAACGTACTTCATAAAAGGTTGTCAGCATATTTGACGTACACACAGCTACACATCAACCTATACGAAACCAATATTAGCTGAACTACTCAACAACAGGTTGGTCACACTAAGGGAGTTCGCCTAATATTGGGCTTATTTAGGTTAATGTGTAGCTGTGTGTACACAGACTACACAGCGTGAGTAGTTACACAAGCTTGCATAACTCCTAACAGACGTTATACGCTGTGTAAGTATTCATACGTTAAACGTGTGAGTAATATTTTTTTATTAGTAAGACAGTTAGTCTGTCTGTTGCAAATAAATAATTAATTGAATTGATGTTCAACTTTTAATTTGCTGTAAGTTATAAACCTTTTGATAACTTTGTCACTATGTCAATATATTGAAACAAGCAGATTTTGAGCTTGTTATATACTTTTGTTGGGCAGTAAATACCTGTCACTTGCTTGTACCAGCAGTAAGTCAAAGTCAAAAGTCAAAAATCATTTATTCATCTAGGTCACAACGTGACGCTTATGAACGTCAAATTTTTAAAGTAAATTAATAATGCTTCTACATTTACATTTACTGCCCATTCGCAAAGCAATAGGTAGAACCACGAGAAAGAACGGGCAATAAAACTCGTGGCCACTCTTTTTAATCGCCAGTGTTATGGTACATATTTTGTTTTTGTAAGGAGCTGCAACTGTAAACAGTAAACAGGCTAATACTTTGTTGGTTTCAAAGAATTAACAAATATTAAGTTTTAATTGATAATATTATTTAACGCTTGTCGAAGCTCTGTTGAAACTTGATTATGTCAGCTATCAAGGACTTGCGTGCGGCTGCTGGTGCTATTGCATCAGCTTTGTGCTGGTTTGCCTCAGCCAGTGCCCTGGTGAACCGGCCTGATCGCCAGCAGGCCTTACTACAAAGGTATGAGCGGATCGATGATCGCCTGGCAGGTGTGGAACAGCAATTTCGCACTTTCAGCGCTTGCTGTCTCGAAGTGTCAGTTAATGATTTCCCCGCTGACCAGCGAAATAAAGTCAGCGAGGATTATGCCCAGGTCTTAGACCTGTATGATGCTGTATCTAACTGTGCAAGACAGTTAATTGCCGAGAGGGACGGGCAACCCGGCTTGAAGGAGGAGCTTCCTAGGACTGCACCGGGACTGGGACTGGTGAGTAGGCTTCCCACTTTAGAACTCCCGCATTTCGATGGCTGCCTAGGAAGCTACCTGGGCTTCGTTAATTTGTTTGACAGCCTGGTCGATGACAGGGCTGACCTTCGGCCGGCACAAAAATTGGCCTATTTGATGTCGGTTCTGGATGGGGAGGCCAAGGGCCTCATCCAGCATCTGCCCGTGTCTGACGAGGCGTACCAGTCGGCTCGGGACTTAATTACCCGTAGGTACCATAACAAGCGTGGCCTCACCGACACGCATATTGAACAGATTTTGGGTTTGCCCACGCTCACCCGGGTCTTTGGGTTGCGCAACCAACTTTTGAACCCGCTTTAAGTGGCAATCGACGCACTTAAGTGCTTAGACCTGCCCGTGCACCAATGGTCCTACCTATTGGTGCACATTGTGCTGAAAAAGCTGCCTGCCGACCTGAGGTCGCGTTTTGAACAGCGCTTTGGTGGGGATAGCGCGACCCATCTGCCCCTCTATGCTGACTTGGAGAGGTTTCTCGAGGATGAGTGCCGGGTCCTGGACAACTCCGGTGGTGACAAGCCGGCTAAGTCGCAGCCGCCCAAGGTCAAGGAGCAGGCTCGCGTTCACAGCCGAGCCAATGTTGACCGGCGCCCTCCTCGCTTTGCAGTCACGCAGAGCCCAGCAGAGTGCTCTTACTGCAAGGTCACGGGGCACAGAACGGCCAGTTGTAGGGCATTCTTGGACCTGCATGTCGCCTCTCGTAGGCGCATCGCGAATGCCCGCCGCCTTTGCTTCTCTTGCTTGGGGTCCCACTACCAGCGAGACTGCCCAAACTCTCGCCCCTGTCCTCACTGTGGAGGACAACATTTGAACATTCTCTGCATGAATACCAGAGACGTAGGCCGCTTGTCCAACCAGCCGACGCCGCGCACGGGCGGGTGTTTTGAAAGTGGCAGCCGAGGCTCACCGGCGCGCAGCCGAGAGTCGCCTCGCTCAATTGATCGCCGCTCACCGCGCTTGGAGAACCGTAGCGTGCGCACGCCTCCTCTCTCGCGCGCACCTGAATGTGCGACTGTTCAACGTCACCAGCATGACTGCTGCCCCAGGTATTCCCCTCCTTTGGCGGAGCGTCCCCGCCTTGACTCGCGCCCACCTCGTTTTGGGCGGGTGCGTCATTATGACCCCCCACAGATGGCGCGCGGATCGAGTCATCGCGCCTTTGAGGACTTCAAGCCGCACCCTCGTTTTGACTTGCCGCGTCCTGGCCAACGGTCGCCGCCCAGGCAACAATAGGTCATTGACTCCTGCCCTATAACGCCAACCACCCCCATTGAGACCGTTATCCTACCAACGGTTGCTGTTAGGGTCTGGGGACCCACGGGGACCTCTGTTGTTGTCCGTGCTATATTGGACACAGGTTCACAAGGTTGCATTGTTTCCACTTATTTGGTAGGGCAGGTTAAATTAAATATGGGTTCTTTTCCAAATTGTATACGGGGAATAGGTGACGTAGCATCTAATGTTGAAGGGCAAGTTAAGGTTTTGTTTGCCCCTGTTGAATCTTCACACCCGAGGATTAAAACCTCGGCTATTGTGCTGAAAAATATTTTGGGTATGCATCCACAGAAACAGCTACCTGCTGCTGTGGTGAATTTGACATCGGGATTGGAACTGGCAGACCCCAAATTTGACACACCGGGACAAATCGATTTGTTGATTGGCTCTGATGTGCTCGGTGGAATTTTGATTGGTGGGAAACGGGTCTTGGTGCCAAATGGTTTGACTGCCATCCCGACCATATTTGGATTTGCTTTGATGGGACCTGTACCTATGGACCCCCCTCCACCCGAACTTGATAATTTGTTGGCTGTAGGCTCCGCTCTCTCTGATGCGGTTCAGAGGTTTTGGGAGGTAGAGGAGCCCCCTCAAGCTGCTCGTTTGAATCCAGAACATGAGGAGTGGGAGCTGTTCTTCCAGAACAACACGGGTCGACTCCGTTCTGGTCGGATCATTACGAATCTACCTTTTCTGTCTGTTCGGCCTCCGCTTGGTGAGTCACGACCTTTAGCCGAAAAGAAGTTGTTGGCTATGGAGCGTCGCATGGGTCGTGATCCGGAGCTCAGGCAGAAGTATATTGAGTTCATGAGAGAATATGAACAATTGGGACACATGTCGGTATCAAATTTGGATTGGCGTTCGGCGGAGCACTACTTTCTCCCGCATCATGCGGTATTGAAGCCATCAACTGGCAAGCTGCGCACAGTGTTTGATGGTTCTGCGCAGACTTCAACAGGCGTATCCTTGAACCAGTGCTTGCATTCTGGTCCCAAGTTGGTCAAGGACCTTTGTGACGTCATCACCAGCTTCCGACGACATCAGGTTGTCTTTGTGGCCGATATAAAAATGATGTTCAGGCAGACGATTATCCACCCTGATGACCGCCGCTTCCAGCTGATCCTTTGGAGAGAGAATCCTCGCGATCCCATGGTCGTCTACGAGCTCAATACCAATACGTACGGGTTAAGGTCGAGCCCCTACTTGGTAATATGTTCTCTTTGGGAGCTCGCAGACCGCGAAGGCTTACGTTTCCCACGAGCCTCCGCCATCTTGAAAGACGATATCTACGTCGATGACATTTGCTCGGGCGCCTCCACAGCGGACGAAGCGATCCTCCTGCGGGACGAATTGATAGGTATTTTGGCCTCCGCTGGTTATGAGTTGCGCAAATGGATTTCCAACTCACCAGCGCTTTTGGAGGGCTTACCCGAGGATCATCAGCAAGATCCACATCTATTTGAGATTGTTGACAACCCCGCCATGATGGCTGTTCTCGGCGTCCAGTACAGACCAGTCCAAGACATCTTTACGTATAACGTAGACCTGAAATTGCCTTGTTCTTGGACTAAACGTCTCGTGTTGTCTACTGTCGCCAGAACCTTTGATCCAAACGGTTGGATTTGTCCTGTCATATTTTGGACAAAATGCTTCTTGCAGAAGCTTTGGACAGCAGGATTGACTTGGGACGAACCTCTCCGCGGTACTCTTATTGAGGAATGGAGCTCTTTTGTATCCTCACTTCCTGCCGTCAACGAGATCTCCTTGCCTCGTCCCATCCTTACTCCCGGGAAGTACAAGGCAACCCTTCACGGGTTTTGTGATGCCTCGGAACGTGGTCACGCGGCCGTGGTGCACCCCTTCGGACATCTCTGACCATTCCGAAATTGGAGCTCTCGAGAGCAGCCCTATTTGTACGCTTATTGAACCACGTGTCTAGTACTTTGGCTACTCCTGGACAGACAGCCAAATTGTTCTTTGTTGGTTGAAGGCTTCTGTCCACACCTTGGAGGTATTTGTCGCTAATCGCGTCTCCCAAATCCAAAAAACTGAAGTCAAGCTTGTTTGGAGCCACGTGCCAGGTGAGCTCAACCCCGTTGATTGTGCCTCGCGCGGATGCTTGACGCCTAGTTTGATAGATCATTCGCTGTGTTGGGGTCCAGAATGGTTGAGTCGACCAGAAATTGATTGGCCTCGAACGCCAGTTTTGAATACTTCTAATTTGCCGGGTCTACGAACACTCGCTCTTGAGAAGGTAGAATGCGCCTTCGACCCCGATTTTTTGTTGAATCGTTACAGCTCCCTTGACAAGTTGTTAGGTGATACTGCATGGATAAAGCGTTTTGTTTTTAATTTTAGGCACCCACAACAGAAACGATTGACACCGTTTCTTTCACCACAGGAACGACAGGAGTCCCTCACCTTTTGGATTCGTTCTGTGCAATTGGCGCATTTTGAGAAGGAGATTGCTATCCTTAAGTCAGGGAGATCGAAATTATCGGGAGCTGTATCTAAATTGAACCCCTTTTTGGACGATACGGGTCTCTTGCGCGTTGGAGGGCGTCTCAAGAACGCCAACCTCCCATACGGGGCACGTCATCCCCTTTTGTTACCCAAGGACGGTCATTTGGTACGCTTGTTGGTAACTGACCGTCACCTTAAAAATTCGCATGTTGATTGTAATGCGCTGTTGGCCATTTTGCAACGCGAGTTTTGGATTTTGTCTGCCCGAAGAATTATTCGGAGTGTAGTCTTTCGCTGCATCCATTGCTATAAGCTCAAGGCTTCTACCATGCAGCCCTTGATGGGAGACTTACCGGCAGATCGCGTTACTGAGAGCAGGACGTTTGACAGTGTTGGCACGGACTTCGCTGGTCCCTTTTTGGTGAAAACGTCGACACTTCGAAACAGCAAGACTGTTAAGACCTACTTGTGTGTTTTTGTTTGTCTCTCCACAAAGGCCGTACACTTAGAACTGGTCTCCTGGCTTACGACCGAGGCGTTTGTAGCCACATTTGACAGATTTGTATCCCGCAGAGGGCTGCCTTCCTTGATCCGTTCTGATTGCGGCACTAACTTCAAGGGCACTTATAATTATTTGAATGACGTTGTTAATTTCCTTGAAACCAACAAGGCTGATATAGGCAATAGGCTTGCTTGGGATAAATTGGTTGTTTTCCCCACCAAATTGTCCACACTGGGGTGGTATTTTTGAGGCCGCTGTAAAATCGAAAAAAATACACTTGCGCAGGACAATCGGTGAATCTGTCCTTACATTTGAGGAACTCGCAACTGTGTTTTGTAAGATTGAGACCGTTTTGAACTCTCGGCCATGGTGCCCGATCTCCTCAGATCCGAATGATTTGGAGGCCCTTACGCCGGGCCATTTTTTGATTGGTCGCCCACTTGTCGCCTTGCCTGGGTACCCCTATATTGATACGAGACCTGGTCGTCTCTCGCGTTTTGAATTGGTACGCCAGATTACTCAGAGCTTTTGGAAACGCTGGAATTTGGAATATTTGCACATACTCCAGCAACGCGTTAAGTGGACCGACAAGACCGATCCACTCAAGATTGGAGACCTCGTTTTGATCAAGGAGGCTAACCTTCCGCCACTCAGATGGCGCAGGGGGCACATTCATCGTTTGGTAACTGGGGCTGATGGAGTTCCCCGATTTGCTGAGGTCTTGGTGGACGGTTAGATTCTGAGGAGAGCGGTTGCAACATTGTCATGTCTACCAACCGATTAGCGGACCGATAGGCCGGTCCGGGGCGGGTGGATGTTTGAAATAGAAACATTATTTGTGATAAGTCAAATCGATTATATCGATTTAGTAACATTTGTTTAGTCTATTGAAAATTTCTGACTATGGTCACACTATGAACTGTCAATCCTTTCGTTCATTGTCGTTTCCCGCGGTCAGCGAAAAAACCTAGCTTTTTGTTCGCTCTGGAAGATTCCGTTTTGTGAGCGCGTTTTTGATCTTGTATTTGGTTGTAAACCTAAAAATCCGGGTGAATGCCACTTCTTTGATCTATAACCGGCACCGGTACACTGTGATAAAAGTCAAACTTGTGAAATATTGAACATTGTAAAACTGTGAATCCGTCAACGTGCACGTGGTTGGTGCCCGACGACTTCGTTGAAGAAAACCCTGATCTGGACCTCGAGTAGTGGTATTCATAACGATTTGCTTGTTATTTTGGCCAACATTATGAGTTAATCTTATAGGACCACTCAAGAACATCATCAGGAGCATCAGTGAAGATTTGGTAAGTAAATTAATATTGATAGTTGTAATTCACTGTGCAACGCAGTGCATTGTGTCTAGATCCTTGTCTTGTCGTCGTCAGGTAGATGTATTACAACTTCCACTGCGCACTCTGAACAATTTCCTGCCTGCATACGGCAACTCTAGACAGTGTGCATATTTTTATCACTTAATGATAGGTTTTGATTGTTTTAAACAGATTTAAAATGTTGCCAATTGCAAACTTAATGGAAATTAGAGCACCTTAAAATAGGACGTAGGATAGGATAGTTAGGATTCAAAATAAAAAATAACATAACCCAGACAGATAAAATGATTCTCTGCCGCAATAGGTAGGGCGCGGGAGGGAGGCGCGGAGCGGGGACGCTAGTGACTGTGACCTGTCGCGCTATCGGTACAGCAGCAGCGCGCTCATTAAGCACACTTTAAACCACGTGCCATTGCAATAAATGATTATAAAAATCCACAATTTAAAAACGTTTGTTACCCTGTATATTTTTTTTACTGGGTTGAATTTATTTGGCCCCATAGTAAAAGTTGTAATAAATGGCTAGGACTTACGTTTAGCATAGGTTTCAACTGTGCACAAGGGGTTTAAATTTTTGGGCCAATAAGTTGCATTGTCTTTTTCACAAATTATGTATTTCGGTTACCGCTATAGCAACAAATACTAAAAATAAAAAAATTAAAATATTAAGGGGATCACATACAAAAAAACGTGTTCTTTTCTCAAAATTACTAACTGTAACAGGTAGACGCTTTAAATCTTCACAGAATGTTGTATATTACCTTTCAAAATAAATAATAAAATAAAAAAAGTAAATATTAAAAGGGGGCTCCCATACAACAAACGTAATTTTTAAGCAATTTGTTACTCGATCTTAATAAACAGGTAGAAACTTAAAAGTATTTAAGTATACATACAACGAACGTGATTTTCTTTTATAGATGATGGTACGGAACCCTTCGAGCGCGAGTCCGACTCGCACTTGCCCAATTTTTTATTTAGAGAGCTTAGTAACTGGTCAGCCACATAGCGTCTCATGGATTCGATTGGTGTGATCTTTCAAATAGCCTGTTGCCCTGCGATTGACTGACCTATAATAATAGTGCTTTTATAAAAGTGTAGGTAGTTTTAGCTTTTTATAACATACATACATAGACTCACGCCTGTTTCCCGGAGGAGTAGGCAGAGACTACGGAACGCCATTTGCAACGATCCTGACATACCTCACTTGCTTCTCTCACTCCCATCAAGTTTCTCATGCATGCTCTTCTGTTAAGGGTACTTCTGACTTGTCCTTTTTCAGGATGTCTCCAATCTGGTCAGAGAACGTCCGCCTAGGTCTTCCCCTTTGTCCTGTTCCATTCACACTTGCCTTATATATCTTCTTTGTCAGTCTATCGTCATCCATCCTCTCCATGTGCCCAAACCATCTTAACATGCCTTTCTCAATGCTTGTCACTACATCTTCTTTTACCCCACACCACTCTCGTATCACACAATTCTTTACTCTGTCGGTCAATGTACTGCTAACACAGCTGTGTATACTGCTAACACAGCTAAGCAAAAAAAAAATCAGACAAGATTTTCCTGTCTTTTCGTATGGAAAAGACAGGAAAATCTTAAGAATGCAAACATTAGAAAAACACATTATTTAAACAGGAGGAACTAGAAAAGCTCTCAAATAATTGCGTGAGAGAACTCCTTGGGTACCTAACTGCGAATCGGAGATGGTGTAGCCTCCTACCATCTATATTCAACCCAAATTCGTTCCACTCTAGTTTTCGGAATATATCTTCGAGCACGGCTGAAAATAGCTTTGGGGATAGTGGATCGCCCTGCCGGACACCTCATTCGATCTTAAAGACGTCTCCCAAAGTTTCCATTTGTATCCTCGCTTTACATTTGACTTAAATTTGTTTTATGATGTTAATGTAGGCCATGGCAATTCCCTGTTTTGTTAGGCTTTCCCAAATCGCTTCATGTTTGATGCTATCGAAGGCTTTTGCATAGACGATGAATGCCAATAAAAAAAAAAAAAACGGATTTGTTATATTCGCTGTACTTCTCTATAATCTGCTTAACTGTATGGATGTGGTCTATTGTAGAGAAATTTGTCTATTATATTTTTCTATAATTGTAGAGGTATTTTCTGGGTTGGAATAGAGGTTCTGGTAGAATTCAGATGCCGTTTTTATTATATTTTTTCGGTTTGTGATATTCTTTTGATTACTTTTCAGTCGATGACATAGTTTTATTCGAAGAAGACCCTCACAAGCTAGAAGTAATGCTACAAGATCTAAATAAAGAAAGTGAGAAGGTTGGACTATCAATGAACCTGAGCAAAACAAAGCTGTTGTCTAACTCAACCCTCCACGAAATTAAAATTAGCACCCAACTGATTGAATATGTAGAAGAATACCTATACCAAAGAAATTGAAAAATTAATATAAGCAAATAGATGGGAAAGATATTGGTCGCTGAAAGAGGTTATGAAAGCACCAGACCTCAGCATTAAAACAGAGTTTTCAACACATGTATTCTTCCCTGCCTAACATATAGATGCGAAACGTGGGCACTTTCTAAACAACATAGAGATATGCTAGAGCATTGTCAAAGAGCCATGGAGAGAAGCATGCTGGGAATCAGAAAACAAGACAGAGTAAGGCACACATCAATTAGAGCCAGGACAGGCGTATCAGACATTCTCACAAAAATAGACCAAATGAAATGGAGATAGGCTGGACATATGTTGAGGACACCCCAAGACAAATGGAGCAAAATCCTAACAGAATGGTATTCTAGAGATGGCAAGCGAAGTAGAGGACGACAGCGGAAAAGATGGGAGGACGAACTCAGACTTACAGCTGGCCCAAACTGGAAAAGAGTTGCAAGGGATAGGAAACAGTGGAAGTTCTTAGAGGAGGCCTTTGCCAAGAGGCACACTGAGCTCCGTGATATTTTATAATATGCAATAATAAGAAATGTTAATTAGAGTTAAGGAAACTCAGGATACAAGGGCTTTTGAAATTGAAATGTATGCTGACTCATATGGCGGCTTCACGCCCAGCAACGGCGAGCGGCAGCGGCAGCGATTACGACGTTCATGGCGCGATTACTCTAACGCAACGCGGTGGAGTAAAGCGCGCCATAGATATCGAAATAACTGCCGCTGCCGCCCATCGTTGCTGGTTTTGAACGGTTCGATATGTTGTGGTTGCAGGATGTCGGTTCCATGACGTATTCTGTAGCTCTTCGATTGTGTGTGCAGGTTGTCGTTTCCGCGGCGTGTGCGCGCGGCTGTCGCTGGGCGCGCACGGTGTGTGCGTGTGGGAGGCGGCGGGCTCGCTGGGCCGCGGGGGAGCGCGCGCGCTCTACCGTCGACCATTACACGCTCTACGAGCCTCCGCCGACGACGACCGACAGGCGCTGTGGCTGCACTTCGCTGACGATGACACCGTGGTAAATGTGGATTAAAAAGTAAATTTTTTTTACTGTAGAGTTAATGAGTCGGAGATCCATCTGATGGTAAGTGCTATAAATATGGCTATATACGAAAACAAACAAGCTGCTGGCTATCGCGAGAATGGGACAAAGGAGACGCGGAGTACGAAAGGAAAAAAAAGCTTCCGGCATTCACTTAACAACTCAACAGTATAGTGTATACTTATACTTTACGTCGATATTCTACAAAAAAGGCAGAGTCTTTCAGGCTCAAATTTGTAAGGCTTTATTTGAAGGTACTGCTCTTTCACGTTTTGTCGAATTTTCTGTATTTACCAAAGCTCGCCTTTAACCAGGAACTAGACATGGAGGGCAGCCCGAAGCCTGCAGTGTTCATCCTGCACAACCTGCTGTCGGCGCGCGTGCACCAGCTGCCGGGCGAGGGCGCGTCGCCGCCGCTCTAGCCCGCGGCGCCTGACGCGGCCGACGCGCCCGCCTGGCCCGACGTCGCGCCCGCACTGCCGCTCACACCGCACTGCCTGTGAGCACAACGCCACTCCTATTTATAACCTCCGACGCACCTACACATGGAACGATTCAAATTCGAATTTCTTCATGATGGCCCGTGTTGCTAGTGGCGCCATATGTGTATAAAACGCGACGCGATCATACAGTGCGTGGGACGAAATGATTTGAAATTGGAACAGCCCGAGTGCGGTAAGCGTTGCTTTTTTAAATTCGTGTGCATTCCCGCGGGAACGGCGCAGTGTGGCGGTGGTGAAAATGCATTCGGTATGTAACTTTGTAATGTGAGTCAACTATGTAGGCTTCTTGAACGTCTATTACCATTATATTTATTCTATCTCTCTCGGTATTTACTTTTACATGTGTATCTCTAATACGACCCGTACGATAATTAGCGACAATGTTCTCATCGAATCTCTCGTAATTAACATATCTGTGATGTATAACATTTTATCGTGTAATACTTACTCCCCTCATATCGGATCCCGGTATCGATATCGATATTTTGTAAACTTATTTAGTGACTGACGTAATTCATAGAACTATTTTTCAATTAAAATGGAACCCGTGATGAATACATATTTCTTATCTTAAATATTATGATATGTGATGCTTAGTGTTGATATTTATACTTGTATATTGAAAAAAGCTTTTCATCGAGATTGCGAAGGAAGAATATATTTAATTCCGATGTTTCTCCCCATTTTCTCTACTACTGAATTGAATTTACAAAATGTGATGATATGTTGTACATACACATTATCTGTGACATGAATATTGCCAAAGAGTTCAAAAGAAAATCGACAATACGTTTCTTGACATAGTGATCATAGTTCCCTGTATAATAAGTATTGATGCGCAGTGGGTTATTTATTATAAGCCGTGGCAACACCTTGCACCATTTTATACCATGAATTCAATGACCGTTACTTAAATATTATGGACATACTCGTCTCTATAATCTATTATGCATTGGTTAGAACAAACATTCATAATTTGGGGATAAATCTATTTGTTACAATGGGGGACCCATTGTATGACAGTCAATTATTCTTAAAATATCCTTACGTTTGATCTAATTTGAAAAAGTGACAACCTGTGGTGACAACTTTCAGATAAAACGATAATCAGCAGTAGAGTTGTTGGAACTTTTAAGTTAGTTTTTAATCGGGACTGAAGATGAATTAGGTAAATCGGGCATAAGGGTTGTAGATCCGGTGGAATGGTTCCGTAAGTGAAATAAATGACGAAGTGCAATTTAAGCCTAGGAAAATAACTAAGTAATTAAATTTATTTAAATTAATTGATTTATTGGGACATTTTTGACCAGGATCAAATCGGAGCGTGTTCCTAGACCCCGGTAAATAAAGATGTCCTGGCAATAATGGCAACCTCGACTACTCGATAATATTTAAATACCGGTCTCAACAGTGGCGCATTGTAGTCCCGGCAAGCAGGCTTTATTTAAACAACCATAGAGTGAGTGTTCGCATAGAGCTGAGCGTCGAAGCCGACGCATGTCCGCTGCTTCGTCTGTATGTGGCTGTCATAGTTCTTCCAAAGATAAACATTTTAATTTTTGTTTTGTCGTTTTGTTTAACCGTAGCTTAAACGTAGCGTAGAAGATGTATTTATCGTTTGAATTGATCATAATGTATTTTTATAATTTCCGTTGTAAATATAATAGGTATACTGTTTTGTAAATGGTACATTCCCAGAATGTAGAGGAATACATTTGCTTTAATATTTGTAGCGTTTAATCTCGTTAAGGCTAGTTGTAAGGTTTCAATAATATTGTATATTATGTAATCGTAATTAGTAAGAAGGCAATACGAGAGGAGATATCTTGCGTATTTATATTATTTATTTTGATAATGAATAGCTACATTCCTTTTTGTTATCCAATTATTTTATATTTTTAAGTGCACTGCCAGTCATAATAATTGTTCACCATTAGTTTTGAATCTCGATTGTTAACATTCCTTTACTTTTTTAGGTGTATAAGAAAGACATGTTATATGTATTTATATACTTGATTTTTATTCATAAGTGTTATAACTAATTTGTACTGAACTATAACGAATACTAACTGTATTTCTATTTATCGGTTGGGTGATCGAATATTAGTTTTTAAGCTAAAATACGAATATGTTTTTCCATTACGCCAATCATTCCAGTTATATTTGTTTTACACACTGAGTTTGATAGCAGACAAGCCCTTTTAATATTTAAAACACTTCGAAAGGCAATTAATGTTAAATGTCTAAAATTGGAACCCTGTTTCACCATTGTTTATTTATCGGTGGTTAAAAACATCTCAGTTTGTTCTTGCATACATACATAGGTACATAGACTCACGCCTGTTTCCCGGAGATTTATTATTCATGTGAGTCTCAATAGCAGTAGCGTAACTACCTCATTGAGTACTGTGGCAAATTTATGCTGTCATGGAGCTGCGTGCTTATGAGATGTCATGCAGTGGTCGTAGATATTTTTCAGCATCTACGCACTACTGCATGACCTTCAGCCATGATCCCGTGAGATTTGCCCGTCTAAACTACTACGCGACTAAACCCCAACTTGTCACTGACAGAACAGTGACCTGTTTTATACTGAGTTGGTATTTCTTAAATAAACATTAGGTAATAACTTTATATATCTAGGTGCTAAAATACTATTAGATTTGGTGTTAAGAGTGTGTTATAATTTAGTTTTAATAAATGTTCATATAAATACCGTTTGTGCTTATGTCGTCGACTAAGTTTAAAGCATAAAAGGGGTGTGATTAAGTCACTTGGAATAGACAGTGGTGAAACAGAGCCTATAATAGAAATTCAACTAATCTGTAACGTAACTCTGTACTTAGTAAGATAAACTTACAAAATAACTGATAACACGACTTTATAAAGACTACTCATAAATTATAGTTACCATGATTTTAAAATATTTAGGACTCCCCTCGAAATCTGTGCTAAGATATCCATATCCGTATGATAAATTTACACTAAGATAAATATCTTGTAATCTCTTAGAATTTCTACTGGCAACATTCCCTCATATTATGGTAAATTATTGCATTTCCACTAAGTGTAGGGAGCGTGTAAAGCCCTCAGCAGTAATAGGCTATGTAGAAGTAATTGTCAACTGTCACTTGAAGAAATACTTTTAACCATCCACACAATTCTTATTTTGTTATCAGTGCATGGACTATGGATAGATAAATCTACATATATTGACCAAAGAGGTTATGACAGGCATAAATTGTATTTGTTACACTACCGCGAACGCTTAGTCAATCAATGTAATATATTGTAGCTGCACGTTTTACACAAGGTTTTCACAGTTTGATATTTTTTTTGCAGTACTTTAGATAGTGCGTTTCTTCACGACGATTTAAGCTTAGAAGTTTATTGCTTGTTTGAAATTCAGCTATCATAATGGGACGATTATGAAATATCCCAAGAGCGACTTTATTTTTTGGCGTCCTGCATATACGTCACGTTCGTTCGAAAGTCAGTTTTTTTTTTAATTCATAATGTGCATTGGCTTTACAACAATGCTGTTTTTAATTATAAATGACATGAAATAGTACTTTAAGGGAATAATCAATGTGTTTAACGAAAATCTTGATTATAGCTTTTTATGTGGTAATGTGTGGATGGCTTTACGTTGTTGATTGAATATTTTTCATTATTTATTTGTTGTTCTAGTTTCTCGTACAAGATTTTGAATTAGTCGGCGATCCTAGTCTTACAATGAAAGGAGACTGAGACATTTTTTCCAATTATATTTATTTTTAAAACAGTGACACAATATTTCTACACTGTCTATGCGAACGCTAGATTACTCATAGTAAAATACTGAATAATTAGGTAACTGTATATTCCGTTATATTTAAGGCAGTTACATAAATGTCAATGTCGGTCGCAAATACGAAATACTATTCATAATACATAACATGAGGCCGTTTAAATACGAACGACAAAGTCGCAACCTCCTAATAGCATTGAAACGCATTTTTGGAGATAGTCCACATGAGAAATAAAAAAAGTGCGTTTATGTAAAGTGATTCTTGTGCGAAAGAAAGTAGTAAACTACATTATTGTAACGATCTAAATTATCATGTGTCTCATGATAAAAAGTGCGTTTTGTGCATAAAATAACACAGCACAGTTGCTTTTATAAATTTTAAATTTAAAGTTAAAACTAAACTTCGTTTTAGTAGAAAAAAAAAAACAATTAACAGATACGACTTTATTTCTATTTAGGATTCTTCGACGACGCAACTCAAAATAACATGTTATTTTAAGTTAATCTTAATAACACTTTACATAGAAATCAAACTGCAATAAACGGCGGGTAGGTATATAAAATAATAAATATTGTGAGTAGGTACTTGAGTAGTATTTTGTAAATGTGCCCAATCGAGCAGCGCTATAAATTCGAATTGTATGATTTCCAATCTATGTGTAACGTTTTCTAAAATGTGTTTACAAAGCTAGTTGTCTTGTTTCATATATGATCCATCGTAGGTATCATAGCAATGTTCACTATCATCGTAGCTAAACATCTGTCATTCTGTCATGCATTAAAAACAACGAACAAATTATTGTGATTTTATTTAAACATACCTTAGACTTTGCTTTACTTTACAGCATTTGCGACAGGCCCGAATTTTATTACTGTAACTTATTTTATTATTGAACCTTAATCTTCTCTTCTTCTTATCGGATTCCACGGCATTAATACAGCAACTATGCCTGAGCGTTAGGTCTCCTATTTGTCACTTTTGTAAGTTAAAAGCCTAAGTAGCGGAGAAATTACTATTGCATTTAAAAAAGCCGTAGTGGCACCTATTTACAAATCTGGTAATCGTAATAATTATAGACATAGTAATTATAGAGATTGTGCACCGTAATATGTCCCACACATTTTGCAACTCTGGCCAGAATCGGTCGGCGGGCGTTATTAATTATAGACCTATAGAACTGCTATCGATTTTGTTTTTAATATTAGAGAAAGTCCTCAATAACAGATTAACGAAATACCTAGAAATAAGTAAGATTTATCCGACAGCCAATTTGGGTTCAGATCTAATCGTACTACTACTGACGCTGTGATTAGGTTAACTTGTAGCATTACATCATATTTAGATAGTTCTGAAAATGCGTACGGTCTATCTTGAACCTAGAGAAGGCTTTCGACACCGTATTGGTTCCAATTTTAATCTCACGCCTTTACAATGCAGGAATAAGAGGTATTCCACTTCAGTGGTTCTAGAACTACCTTTCTACAAGAAAATAAAGTATTCGAATTGGAAATGAGGAAAGTGAGAGTATGAAGTTGGATTACATACGGCGTGCCCCAAGGGAGTACACTCGGACCATGCCTATTTTACTCTAAATTAACGGACTTGAAATTGATAGATTAAAATTAATTATGTTCTCTTATGATACTGGATGGCACAGGCATATCTAGTCCTCTGCGAAAGTATAATCGACTAAAATAAACTAATCTTATATCTTATGATTATTTGTAATTTCAGATGCCGGGGGCAGGGGGAGGGCAATATGCGACAAATCCCTTAGTGCACCCATACCCCAAGGAACATACATGCCAAAAATAAGCTTCCTGCGCCCGGTATTATTGGCTGTAGCTTGTCTGTCAGTCAGCCATTAAAGCAAGAATTTGAAAGACCTATGTATGAAGGCAATGTATGGTAAATAGTACAAAGATTTTTTTTGGCTTCTCATAGTGGAATACCTAGGTATTTCGCAGTACACTGTTGGTCATAGGCCTAATTCGAGTTACAATAAAATTGCATTTTGAGTCAATTGCAGAAAGTAATGAATTAATACGAATGCTTAGATTATTAAAGGATTCGGTCTGTGATATCAGGGTTAATAAAATCGGAGGCCGGTTAAAAATACTAGCGCAGCTATAATTCAACAGTAAGGTACCTACACACAGCGACACATCAAGCCAAACTATTACGATACGATTATAATACTTATTTCCTGCGCCATAAGAACGGTACAAAGGTCAAAGTGTCTTGTAAGCGTTGGCAGCCCAATCATCCCCTTCAAATAGTAGGTACTCCCACCTCTTTCATGGAAGTTAGTCCGTTGCTTCGACATGGTTCTCGTAAGACTAATATTATTATTATTATTAGGTAGCAATTAGGTAGTGTAAACATTTCTATGCCGTCTTCTATCGGCTTGTATCTGCGAGAACAAACGGCGAACAAACCGACAGTATTGAGCACCATACTTCAGTTTGTATGGAGTTTTCAAGTTTGTTTGATATTGATAACTTTGCAAACGTCGACACAATGTGCGGTATCTGTTTAGCAAGGCTTTTCTTACGTCTTCTTCTTGTAGTGCCTATCCAACTAGTGAAGGTTGGCAGTCAGCTCTGCATATCGGGTGATATGTGTATACTCATGTAGGTATACACATCACCCGAACGTTAGCAAGCGGCATGAGTGTGGCTGTACATTTCTCTAATAGCTTGGTGGGTGGTTTGAACTTGCGGAGGCTTCATAATCATCATCCTCTTAGCGTTATCCCAGTTTCAATCTGGGGTCCGCTTACTAGTCTAACCGGATTTGGCTGAATATTAGCTTTTCCACGGAGCGACTGCCTGTCTGACCTCCGCAACCCGAAGGGATAGCGATATTCCATGGTTTAGACTAGTGTCAGTTCATTAGAAGGTTCTGACGCCCTGTAACGATTGTCAAAGATCTTCATGACCACCGGGACCGACGGCTTAACGTGCTCTCCGAGGCACGGGACAAGCGATAATTAACAATTCAATACGCACATAACTCCGAAAAGTCATTGGTGCGCGCCGTGGATTCGAACCCGATACCCTCTGCATGGCAGTCTGTTAGTATCTCCACTAGGCTATCGCTGCCTTATCGGAGGCTTCATAATATGGTACCCTAAAAATATTATAAACAGTGTCTTAAATCATAGCCGATAAGAAGATACAATTTGTTTTTTCTAGAGTAGTAGGTAAGCGTAGTACGTAGGTAGGTACCTGTCTTTTACTTTCATGTTATAATCTTCCTTTTGTGTGTTGTTATTTGTTGGCTACAAATACACTATACTAACAATGGCTGTCTTTTACCGATTGTATCACGGTGAGTGTTCAGAAGAACTCTTTCAACTCACCCCACCCTCTCCTTTCCTATCCCGAACAACACGTGCCGGGTTAAGGTACCACCCTTATACGGTAGATCAGATACCATCACGTACGAAACGGTTCGGTACATCTTATCTTTGCCGTACCATAAAGATGTGGAACTCACTGCCAGCTCACGTGTTTCCTTCCTCCCTTGATCCTGGGTCCTTTAAGCGGGGCGTGAAAAAGCATCTCTCAAGGTCGTCAAAGTGAGGGCCGTCATATCACATTGCTTAACCAGCAATTGGGGATGGTGGCCTTCCCAATAGGACTTCACTGTCAGCTTACCATCAGGCAGCGTGAAGTCAATTTGACAGTTTCTTTTTTAATAAAAAAAAAATATGTACGTGTAATCACGGGGCGCGGTTGCGTAATGTTTTGGTCACGCGACCTCGCGGTACTCGTGCGCTTGCAAATGAAACACATGAGCGAGCTAAGGGTCCCGGTCGGCGCAAACGGGCCACTGACCACAGCCACTGGTGGCCAGCGACAGCCACTTAACCCCTTGAGTGTCCTACGGTCACGGTGTGCCCGTAAGAGAAATAGGCCGGTAGTATCCTACGGTGTGCCCATAAGGCTTTGTGTGAACTTCACTCCGGTATTGTGTGATTGGTTACAATAATAAAAACGTACATCGACTAGTTACAGATTAACCAACATAATACCATAAATTTTTACCATATTTGCAAGCTTGCAACCGAGAAAAATAATAAAATTGCTGATTTCGGTGCTCAGTTTTCTCCGTGCCGCCATATTGCGCTGTGGCGATCGACTAAGTTGAACTTGTAATTTTTTTTAAATGTATTCTCAACGCAAACGCTAGTATATATTAGTATAAAATATTAAATTATTGACAATTTTGTGAAGTATATGTTTTAAATATTTTTTAGCCAGTTATAAAAAGATTTACAAAAAAAGTGTTAGTGATTTTTGTGATGCAATTTTCGGGCATTGGCCGCTAGCTGTCCTCCATATTTTAAATGATTATATGTAAGTATTTCTTAATTACTTTACTAAATATAGATAAGTTTCTCACAAAGCTGTCTTTGAATCCATTGTTAATAAGACATTTCGTATTGTTTTTGATATAAATAGGTATACATTTGTTTTGTGAGTGAGAAATGTTTTCAGTCGGATCGTCAAAATGGCGCAAATTTTACGGTGCTATGAATAAATGGTTATTGTGAAGTGATATCGGTGACCTGTGCTAAATTAATGTATATAACCGTCGCGTCGTCTATTCGTGTCAATATTAGTGCAGTGAGAAAGGGAATTTCGTGAATAATTTATGTGTATTTTGGAAAAGTGTTTCACATGGTGTAAGAAAAAACAAAGTGACCTGCATTTATCATTTTTTTTCGACATGAAAAGGTTAAAGGTAAGCTTTTTTAATATAATTCTCATATAGAGTAACTTCTGAACTGTATACAATGGTTTAAAATGTACGTCATATAATTACACCAAACGCGAGAAAATTAAAGTTTTATAACCTAAGATCTAATAAAAGTTACATCCTCAAAGTGGCTGGACACTACCGGAGAAAATGCATTTTAGAGCATAGGGGTTAACACACTTTTTCATATATTTTACTTCTGTAGCGAGTGGCCGCCACCGACCACACGCGGGGCCCGTTTGCGCCGACCCTAATAGTCGATTATTATGTAATATTAAGTATGCCTGTTTTTTCATCCGGATGTCACTTAGGGTTGACACAGAATAGCAACGCTGTGGTTATACCACAGAACAGAATAAAGTTGAGTGTCAAGCCCGTTTTTCGCATTTAAGTATTTGTTAGTGTAGGTACATATTTAAGTTTTATACGTTCTACAGTGCAGTAAATTTACAGCACTGACATGTATTTGTGGAAAATATAACTATTTTCATTTCATTTCATATTTCACTCGACCTTTGGCGAGACTGAAAAGTTCTGCCGCACTCATGATCCCAGTTCACTCGCGTATATTGCGCAACCACGATTTCTTTCTCCGACCCACTGATCTTTTGCCGGCGACTTTGCCCATCATTATGAGTTGCAGGATCTCATATCTGTTGTTCTTTCTAGAAGAACATACTATGCCGAACTTACCGACCGAAGTTCGGTATGATTACGCCTGCAATGCTACTTGAATTAGGTACTGACGACATCGACACACTATACCTACCGAAATTACTTTGCATTAGGTATAGCGTACAGCGTAACTTCGGTGGGGCGTAAACGCGTAAGTTCGGCGGCAACTTTTCTAGTAGTAGAGCACACATTATACGTGCGACCGAAGTTCGGTTCGATTGCCGTTGAAGATACTACACAAAGTTGCGCAACGGAATTTCGGCCGCGTAAGTTCGGCACTTATGTTGTATCATATCAGCCGAATACGTCGGAACGTAAATTCGGCCACAGAAATTCGGTCGCATAAGTTCGGCATAGTGTGTTTAGACAAGGGGCGGAACATATCTGACGGAAGATCCGTCGCGTTTTATCCGTCGCGTAACGCCAATACATACAAATGTATAGAAAAACGTTCAACCTTTCACACCTGACCGAAGATCCGTTAGTACGTCGAGCGTACTGACGGATTATCCGTCGACGTCGCGCGCACCACGCACCACGTGAATTTTGACCATTGAGTAAGGAATATACATGGAGAGGGCAAATAGTCCATATAGAAAAATTACATTAGGGTAGGCAGAGGTGTAATATTACACCCACATTTCACCATGTTTTTTTTTATACACATATCTACGAAATCGACATAAAGCCACCAAACAAAGTGTTGTCTCGTTTTGTCTTAGGGATATCTCTGTCAGAAAAAAGAGATAGCCCTAGTTTACTGAATAAGTTAATCATGACGATATTTTATTAGAAATGTCATTTGTGCCACTGTCGCCATATTTTTTGCCAAGGTTTGTGGTACATCTGCTGAAATCGTTGTATATCGAACATAATAATTTTGTTTTTGTGCATAAATATGTCTAAAAACCAGATGAATCAGTGCTTCAGGCTGTGTGTTTCATTACCGTATGTATGGTGCCATTCATGTCCGGTACTTTCTCAGCGACACAGTATCGATATTGGCTCTCAGAGAATATTTTGTAACATGTTTGATACAAGGGTCGTCCTTCGCTTTGCCATGTTCGCCCACATTTGCATTATGAAATAAACTAATCTGGCAAAAGATTTAAACTAACTAAAGTAACTTACTACAAAAATGTATTATTTTCCTCTGACCGGCTTCATATCGATATCGATTATATTCTGAAGTACAACCCAAATGGTAGCCATTTTAAATTGCCCAATATTTCGTAGGTATGCACGCTAATTTCGTAGGTATGCACGCTAAATTCGTAGGTATTGGACATGCCATATCCATGTCATTCCCAGATCGGTGATTTTTAGTGACGCGTGGTACAGTAAGATTCCAGGGCCGCCAGACCTTACTTATTTTTTCAGAAACGAAATGTGTAGAATAATGTAGTGTTAGTATGTGCTATGCGTGTACGCATACTCGCTAGCCTGGATCGTGGGCCAATTTTTAGGTATGAGGTTCTAAAGGTCTACGGGAATTAATGCCGTCGTAATGAGTCTGGCAGAATTATTTAAGATTTTAATAATATTTTCTAAAAAATACCTAAAAACCAGCACTGAGAATTTGGTTGAGTCTGAGTGTTCATTGTGTCCGTTAGTTGTATGTTTGTAAAGTCCCCCGCGACACAGGATTTATTCCTAGTGTGGGAGTTGTCTTATTAAACAAAAAGAAAATAGAATATAAAACATGAAGAACACGATTTGTAACCAAAATCCACTTTTACCAAAGATTCTACTTTTACAGTTAATGCCATAGAGGTAGTTAATGCCATAATGACGTAGAGGCGTAGAAGTTAGAACCATGAGAAAGAACAGGCAATAAATCTCACGGCTACGCCTTTTAATTTTCAAACTTTATATATTAAAATACCTACATAGAAAACATTTTGTGTCATGCGCTGCAACTGTAACCCCTTCTATATCATTTGTTTACATTTTCTTAAAAACCGTAACCAAATCGTATCATCGTCTTTTAATTTTGAACATCCATACCTATATAGGAAAATATTCAAATAACGTTTGTTGGCTACTATAAAAATCTCTTAAGTCCGACATATTTTTAATAGTCAAACTCGAATTACAATATAAATAACTACCGGACTTCAGTGACTACATAACATCAGGGAACACGAAAAATGATTAGATAAAAGAATATGACAGTAAAATATTGAGCTGCCCTGAGTACGACCCTGCACGAACAAACTTATATGTGTGCATAATAGCCACGCTTTTAGCAAATGTGTGCAGATACGCTCGACGCATTTTCCGTCAGATGTGTACCGACTCACTTGACGGAATATACGCGACCGAAGATACGTTCGACGGATCTTCCGTCAGATATGTTCCGCCCCTAAGTCATTGCTTGTCGAATTGCGACTTACATAATACTAGAGGACGCCAGCAGCTACGCCTGCAATTTTTTTAAATTTACCCGTTTTGGACGATCCCGTGGGAATTTCGGGAAATCCCTTCTTAGTGCATCCCTACGGTCCCCAAGAAACATACGTGCCAAATTTCAGCTTCCTGCACCCAATAGTTTCGGCTGTAGCGTGTCAGTCAGTCAGTCAGTAACGCAAGGATTTTATATATTAAGATTTATGTCTCCTGAATAACAACTTTAAACATTTTTATAATGTCCAATTCGGTTATTGTTTCAACTTAAGTTTGTTCTTCGGATACAAAAGCATTCTGCATAATTAGGTAGGTACATACATACCTACAGCCTACCTACTATAAAGTGTCACCTCAATACATTGACATATACTCTAACGATAGACGGAGCATTCCGTAGACAGAGAATCCTATAGACACCGACAAAGCGTGTCGCAGAAAGGGACAAACATAGTACGTCACTCTATATTCAGGGTTACCGAGTAAGGCAAAAATTACCCCTATTTATAGATACAATTAGAAAATAATATGTAGTCCGAAAAGTAACGTTGCCTTATTGATTTTATCGGCATAGGATAGATATACGATGTCTGTCAAACGCAAACTAATTTGGACTTTTCAACTAATACTCAGTCAAAAATAAATTATCTCGACTTTTCAATACCTACAATAAAATATTCAAATACAATCCCACTTTCATTCATTATTTTGATGATATACTTAATTTTCGAATTGTTCTAACTAATATACATAAAATTAGTAGGTATGCTATATGACGCAAAAATGTGACGACGTCATATGTTGCTATTTACACATACACACATACATATACTCACGCCTTTTTCCCGACGGGGTAGCTGCCTACCCCGTCGGGAACAAGACAACGGAACGCCACTTGCTTCTATCCTTACAAACCTCACGCGCTTCCTCTACATTTATTACTCTTTTCATACATGCTCGCCGGTTCCGGGTGCTTCGGACCTTACCATTTTTCAGAACGTCACCAATTTGGTTGACGAATGTCCTACGAGGTCGGCCGCGACCGGCTTGCCCATACACGTTTGCCATATATATTTGGTGAGTCATTCTGTCTTCACTCATTCGATCCACGTGTCCAAACCATCTCAGCATTCCTTTTTCAATTCTCGTCACAACATCTTCTTTCAGGCCACATCGCCCTCGTATTACTGCATTCGGAATTCTATCAATCAGTCTCACCCCACACATACTGCTTAGTGACGTAACGTGAAGTTAATTCTGCTTTCATGCTTTTTCTGCCATACCCAACACTCACTACCTACCGCTAGTCGCGCCTCTTTGCGCACAGTCTGGCCGTTCATAAAGGCGTGCAGCGCTCCATTCACACGGTTTCCCGCATTCACTCTCCTTTCAATATCTCCTTCACATCTTCCATCTCTTGTAAACATGCTACCCAAATATACAAATTCTTCAACTTGTTCAACATGTTCATGTTCAATCGCAATACTACACTCAGTCACACTTTCCTCCTTTTCAAACACCATCACTTTCGTCTTTCTTACATTCAATTTCATACCCTTCACTTTAAAGCTCTCGTTCATGCTGTCCATCATTTGTTGCAACTCATTCGCCGATGACGCAAGAATGACTTGATCATCGGCGTACGTACATTAATTTTAAGGAAGCGTAAAATTAATGCGAAGCTTCTGGGATTGGTCAAACCGTTTAGAACCTTACGAATGAATATCCGTTAGCTTATAAAGGACTATGGGCAAAAATGTATGGGCTCCGTCCCCATATACCAACACACATGGAACTGATGCCAATGTGTACCTTAAGTATCCACTATTTGATTAAAATCCTTCTGTTTACTTAAATCCATGGGATATATCCATAAAAAACAATTGATTTTTATTAATTAACCTATATTTTCATTTTATACTTGCAAGTTATTTTAACATTATGGTCATATTACAATACAAAACATGATTTAGTAACGATACAAAATAAAAATAATGTATTTTTAATTATATACTTACATATAAATGCTTATGAACGAATAATACGAAAATAAAAAACTAAAGTTGAAGATGTGGGAAAAAGGCGGCTAACCTTAAATAGAACTGGGCGGGCCATGTCAGCCGTATACATGAGGATCGTTGGGCGAAAATCTCGACACTGTGGGTGCCAGAAAATGGTCGTCGTCACCGTCGTTGGCCCCGAAAACGGTGGCGAGATGACCTAGACCCCTACCGCAAGAGTTGGCTTGAGATTGCAGGTGACAAGAGAGCGTGTAAAGATCTGGGGGAGGCCTTTGCTCAGCAGTGGGACAGTAGAGACTATAGAAAAATTATATATAGACTATGAATATAACGAATATAAATGAATAAATCATTTAAATTCATTGTCTTCTAATATTCATTCTTACAATGCTCATAGTAGGCAAATAACTATTGGAATAGAGTGTTAATATTACTGGTCTATTTTATATACTATATTGACGACCGGTTGGCGCCGCGGGAGTGTAAGCAACTGCTACGCCGAAGGTAGCGGGTTCGATTTCCGCTCAAGTCAAACATTTTTGTGCATGAACATGGATGTTTGTCTTAGTCTGGGTGTTTCTATATATAATATTATGTATTTAAAAATAAGAGGTATATGTGTATGTTTATCTATTATCTAGTAACCATATTACAAGCTTCTGCCTAGTTTGGGACTAGATGGTCTTGTTTGAATGTGGTAGAATGTACCATAACTTCCTATAATAGATAAATGAGTTTTGATTTTACAATTAATCGTCAATAATGCGTAAACAAAATATTTGTTTAAACGTTAATTACTATGAAAACCCCATGCATTTGGGCAACGTCGCCATTGAAAAAAATGTCATCTTGTCAAGATGTGTCGATTGATCTACATTTCATTTCTGTTGATGGGTGGGGACAATTCCGCCCATGGTCCTTTATCACGAGACGTCGTAAATTGATAAATTTGCGAAAATATGGGCGTAAAATCATACAATTTATCTCGCGTTTAGAATCCTACAAAAGTTAATAAATTTATAAATGATGAATTAAAATCAACTAAAGCCACCATTTTCATAATTACGTCCCGTAGCCTCTCTTGTACTGTAGAACAATTTTAGCACACACTTGCGAGCAGCAAAAAAAAAAACAATATTTCTCATATTCATCGACAGTGACGTTTGATAACTCATCGTCAATCCAATGAAATCCAAACAAAAAACTAAGAAAATAAGTAAAGTCTGGGGGCCTGAGATGTTACTCTATAGGGAATCGGACTGTATTAAAACTAAATTGCAAATTATTATTTATCAAAAAGATTGAATCAAAGCATCCCTATAAAAATACTTAAAGTTTAATTTTGCCCTTACAGCAAATTTTATATAAATAAAACCATAAAACCATCAAAAAATTACAGCAGTTGAGTATGAAAAATGATTACATACAAAACTGGCGTTTTGACAGATGACAAAAAGTAACTGATTTGGCTAGGCAGTCCGATATTACTACCTATTCCTAAACTGTTACTCGGCAGCCGTTTAGAGAAAAAAACTACCCACTAATGGTGATATTGGATATGTCTACACATAGATCTTAATATATAAAATCCTTGCGTCACTGACTGACTAACAGACACGCTACAGCCGAAACTATTGGGCGCAGTAAGCTGAAATTTGGCATATATGTTCCTTGGGGACCGTAGAGGTGCACTAAGAAGGGATTCCCGAAATTCCCACGGGATCGGCCAAAACGGGTAAATTAAAAAAAAATGCAGGCGTAGCTGCTGGCGTCCTCTAGTATAGTATAAAACGACAGCCCACATTAATATAATGTAAAATAAAATTTATTGCTTTAATTCATTCGTAAGAATTTGAAATTAAATTGAAGATAGAATAATGTCAGATATTATTACCACTTAGTTGATGTCACATATTTATGCTTTTAGGGCGGAATCAATGCAAACTACAGAAATAGAAAACGTAACATATATTTGCTCTCCACAAGGGATCATAACATTTAGCCACCTGTCACATCACATATTTATGCTTCGACATTTTCATCACATCATTTTGATGCCACTTTATTATGCTGCCTGATAATATCAGATATTTTTGCTGCGTACGTGCAGACAGATATTATTGAACTCATTCCTGGGTCAGATATTTTTGCTAATCTGCCCATAGTAATATATTTATGCTCGTGACTGTACGTCCAGGATTTGTGAACAAATAATACAACATAAGTATTTATTTATGTTTAATTTTTATGTATACTTATTTGATTGTACACATTGTTGTCCTTTGAATAAAACAAGCTTCGTATGAAAGTTTCTAATTCTTTGCTTGGGTCCAAATCCTTTTGTTGCGTGATGTATACGCAGTTCAAAATAAGGCATGGCAATGGCCTTAATAAGTAAAACTTTATGGTTACCAATAAATGGTTGACTTTTAAAATTATCCAATATAAATACATCCTGGCATCGTTTGAAAGTCGTGAAAATAAGTTTTTGTAACATATTTTTTTCAGCAAAGAATGATAATCCTTCAGTAGAATGGACCTTGAATATTCTTTCTGCCAAGTTACATACTATGACAACGTCACGGGAAGGATAAATAAAGCCACCATCTTTTTTAAATATAATACCTAAATAAATCCTCATGTTCAGAAAAACTGAAACAAGCCATTCTAACTATGATATACTTTTTTAATAGGCACTGCAAATCTCAGAATATTATACGCTATTTTAATTACCCTCAAAAGATGGTAATTATTTAAAGAAAAGTTGGCAACACCAAAGATTTAATTTATTGAATTATTTAGAATTTATTATTGTTATTTTAGTGCTTTTAACACAAGTCTCAATAGTTCACAACACAATATAGCTCGGATTACTTTATTGTAGCACGTAAAAACTGTATTTTTTATGGAGACGATAGCTGCCTACACGTCAGCTGTCAAACTTTGTTTAGCTAAGTAGTTAGCATACCTACAAAAAAGTGGCACGCTCGGTGAAACAAAAAATCGTATCGTGCTGTTTCATTTCTTTACATTACATCGGCATAAGTTGCTCTTTTTCCTGTGTGAGTGCGACAAAAATATCACTTAGTCTATAGGATTCTCTGTCTACGACGTAAATACTGTATTTTTTATGGAGACGACAGCTGCCTACATGTCAGCTGTCAAAGTTTGTTTATCTAAGTAGTTAGCATACCTACAAAAAAGTGGCACGCTCGGTGAAACAAAAAATCTTATCATGCTGTTTCATTTCTTTCCATTACATCGGCATAAGTTGCTCTTTTTCCTGTGTGAGTGTGACAAAAATATCACTTAGTCTATAGGATTCTCTGTCTACGGAGCATTCCCTATAAATATTTTGTTCAAATTGTCTAATGTATGACATCTAATCGTACTAGCGCAACACGCAGGCGCAAGCAGCTCCAATAACTTACAGTGTCTAGTTATTATTATAGCCAATCAACAACAACAAGTCCTGGCATCTTACCAATGAGTATCCAATAGTTCTCTAACGCTACTGGCTGCTTATTGCGATTTGCAAAGATTATTTACTTCACAGAAGAGATGTTTTCTGCCTACAACATTTCATCAACATAATAAGAACAGTTTATTTATGAAAATAAAAGGAATTAATTGCTGGGGGTTTCTTTAAGTAAAAAAATAGAATCTATAAACATATTTAGATGTTTTTATTACAAAATAGAAAAATGTATATATGACTAAAGTATATCTGGCGAAAAGTGGGTGTAGAAATACACCTCTGCCTACCCCTTCGGGGATAAAAGGCGTTATTTATGTATGTATATAAGGCAGGATTGTTTGTCATTCTGTAAAGATGCCCTTGCTGACCACAGAGTTCTAAACCTACACATCTGGCAGATGGCACTATGTGCTACCATAAGGAAACCAACTATTTAAAAAAATCTATGACGAAGTGGCCTGAGTAGCTTAGTCGGTACGGTATCGACACGGTTCGTCATGGTTGCGGGTTGAATTCCTGTCTAAAAAAAATATTTTGAATTGCAGTTAAATTTGCAAGAAATGCTCAAAAATATATTTTAATAACTATTCAATTGCCACCAAACACAATAATTTTTGTGGTTTTTTGTCTATTGGTCGGATAATGGAAATCAGGATCTGTTTTGGCCTCATGGTTCAATATTATTATTGCGTATTTTTCTATAACTGCAAATGTGTACCTACTATGATGAAGTGTTGAAATATTTGTTTATACGGTCATTACGATCAACTTACCAAAAGATAAAAAGAACACAGAATTAGTGTTATACAATGTCAAATTGGTTTAATAACATTAATCAAACTAAAAAACTCTTAAAACCAATACCTTCACGAAGTCTGGTCTTGGTCATATATTTTACCTACAATCACTTGCAATGTATTTCTGCATAGTAGTTAGTCTATGATCGTAAATGACGTCACATAAAAATAAAGAAATACATTTTAATGTGGTATTATGATACATTTAACTCTTTTATTTACATAAATAATTAAAAATATTGACTGACGCTACTACAGATATAAGTTCTGATTCAAATTAATCGATATATCGTCGCCACACAGTCAATAAACGAAGCGGACCCACACCGCAGGAAAGTCAAAGTGACACTAGATTGCTTTGCCGGTATGTTCATGCAAAGCATTTGAACAAAGTAAATGTTCTGAATGCTACATCTAGTACTTTAGTACATATATATCGATGCCTCAATAATAACATAACATAACTTTACGCCCTTTTATCCCCGAAGGGGTAGGCAGAGGTGTATTATACACCCACAATAATAATTCACGAGCAAAGCTATTACTTTTAGTCATTAGTTGCCAGATATAAACGTTCTGTATATCGCTACTATGTAGAGCTTGCCCACATCATGGGCCCTAGGTTAGGAATACTATCACTCGGATCTAAACGAGTGATAGAATTTAACCCTCAGATCCAAAAGCAAAAGCTAAACCTACTTACTTAGTTATATACGTAGAACATATTAATTTTAAAGGTGTCACAAACTTTAATGTATTCGGAGCATAAATGTCCTTTTCCCACTCGAGGCGATAAAGTTTAGAGAATCGTGTTGTTCCGATGAAAGTACGTTACATTAGGTCGAGAGGCTGAGCGTCGCCGGGGCGCTGCTCGGCCGAGAGCACTCGCTACCCTACTTCAATAGTCGGCTTATTACAATCTTTACAATAGCCGTTACGTCACACCACATATCAACCCGTTCTCGACCTTAATACAACCCTCATAGAGCATACACCTTGTGAGCTTACCAGTTAGTATGAATAGTAGTGTCTGCTCTATTGTCTCGTCTTTCTATTGGAAAGCTGAGGTAAAGAAATTAGCTGTGTCTGTATTTAGCTCGTGGAAAGAAGGATTGTTTTACTAGTTCTTGGATTAAGTAAGTGACATAAAACATGAGTGGCACGTGTTTAATCTAGTGAACTGATACTTTTGTAGACACATTCTCTCGTAGGTGCTTAGATTTATACTTAGTAAAGTTAGTTTTTGTACTTTGTATTTCTCCTCGTCCTCCAAGTTTGATGGAAATATTAAAAGTAATATCCTGCAGCATCTTTCAACTTTACCAACGCCTGATTATTCTCCTTTCATCTTCTCGCAATTTGCCGCTTGTGATGTTAAAAAGAGTATACTGGCAATTACTTCTAATGCAGTTGGTAATGACTGTGTCAGCCGTAAAATGATCCTTCCCATCCTTGATGAAATCCTTCCCGTCCTATGCAATATACTTAATACGTCTATTTCCCATGGTGTCTTTCCCTCAGCGTGGAAAGAAGCACTTATTATTCTCCTACCCAAAAAACCTAAGCCTTCTACTTTAACAGATTATCGTCCTATATCCATATTACCGTTCCTATCGAAAGTCCTAGAACGTCTTATCCATTCACAACTTAGTTCCTTCCTTTGTAAAAATTCCCTTTTAAGTCCATACCAGTCAGGCTTCCGTCCAGGGCATAGTACCGCTACTGCATTAGTTCACGTTATCGATAATATCAGGCTAGGTATGGACTGTGGCAATCTAACGGTTCTATCTTTACTTGATTTCAGCAATGCGTTTAACACCGTAGATTTGCACATCATACTTGGTATTCTACGCTCTCTTAACATATCTCCATCGGCAATTGACTGGTTTCAGAGTTACCTGTTTGGACGCCGGCAACGTGTACGCATTGATGATACCTATTCCGCTTGGTCCAATACGATTGCAGGTGTTCCACAGGGTGGCGTGCTATCCCCTTTACTCTTCGCTATATTTATTAATTCTATTTCAAACAAATTACTTTCATCCTACCACCTTTACGCAGATGATTTGCAAATTTATACGCAAGCCCCCTTGAATAGACCAGCGGACGCTTGTACAACGATTGGCACGGACTTGGCGCGAATCTGTGATTGGACGCAGAAATTTGTACTCACAGTAAATCCGGACAAAACGCAGCTGATTATTATTGGCAGCCCAAGAATGGTTTCCAAAATTAACTGGTCTGATTTGCCAAGCATTAATTTCAATGGAAAAGACCTTCCGTTTAGTAAACATGTAAAAAATCTTGGTATTTACATTGATGAAACCATGTCTTGGCGACCACAGTTACAAGAAACGAGCCGAAAACTTTTTGCATCAGCTGGATCTTTACGAAAGTTACGCAATTTCTTACCAACTGCCACTAAGATTGCGCTTGTACAGTCTTTGCTTCTACCAATCCTTGACTACGCTGATGTCAGCTATCTTGACCCCACCGAGGAGCAACTAAATAAACTTGAGCGTCTCCAAAATTTCTGTATAAGATTTATATTTGGGCTACGCAAATATGATCATGTCTCAGAATTCCGCAATAAGGTCAAGTGGCTACCGATTCGACTTCGCAGAAATACTCACATTCTCACTTTATTGTATAATATCTTGTTTAATCCTAGTACCCCCTTATATCTCAAAGAACGTTTTAAGTTCCTTAATGACACACATATAAGGTCCTTGAGGTCGTCCGAGGATCTGACGCTGGAAATGCCAATGCATTCCACAAGCTTTTTTGATAAGTCTTTTACTGTCCAAGCTGTACGCCTGTGGAATGGACTTCCTTTAGAAATTCGAAGCGCAAAATCCCTTAAAATATTTAAAGCTATGTTAAAAACGCACTACCTTTCATCCATTTGATAACATAGAATGTGGTTATACCTAGTATGTATTTTATAAATAGTATATGTGTAAGTATATTGAATTTTGTATATATGTAGGTATATTGAATATAGTAGTAGGTATGTAAGAATTTATATGTATGTGTAGGTATATCCCTTATTTATAAGTTTATTATATTGTTTATTCTGGATGTTTTAAATTGCACCACACAGAACTTTAATGCTAACCTACATCGTTCCTGTCACCCAAAGAGGTTGCCTGGAAGAGATTGCTCATAGCGATAAGGCCGCCTTTTGTACAATTTGTAAATTTTGTATTATGAATGTCATAAAATGTTTTATGGTGTACAATAAAGAATATTCTATCTATCTATCTTTGTATTGGACAGGAGGTTCTTTGAGGTTAAATGTTCTTTTTCTATTTTCTTGGGTTTACGCGAATGTTACACATTGAAATTAAACTACAGTTTACGGATTTTATCGCGTTATATTACTTTCACTGGTTATTTGTTATTACATTTAAACCGAAAGATCCAGAAACTACATTTTTATTACTAGCCGACGTTTCGAATTCTTTACAGGATTCATGTTCACGGCAGACTGAGGTGATATTTGTCTTTGTCTTGAATTTAAAAGTTATAAGATAACTTTTAAATTTATTTAATTCGAAACGTCGGCTAGTAATAAAAATGTAGTTTCTAGATCTTTCGGTTTAAATGTAATAACAAATAACCAGTGAAAGTAATTTAACCGCTTGACCGCTAGCGCCAATTCGCCGAATTCACTTGACCGCTCACGTTCTAAACAAATACCTAATTTTCGTTCGGTTTTTCACGAGGAAGTTTTGTGTGTAAAGTTCATTGCGGCATTTACGCATGTTAGTCATCATCATCTCAACTAATAGAATGATGTCCACTGTGAGGCATAGGCATAACCTAAGGCTCTCCACATAGACTAGTCTTGAGCCGTTCGCCTCCGTCTGCTTTCCGCGAACCTTTCTGCTTCAACGGCACTCGTTTCTTCTACTTAGTTATGCGCACTGCCCATTGCCACTTTAGTTTGGCCATTCGGAGAGCTAGTCAGCAACTTTGTTTCTTCTGCAGATCTCCTCATTTTTTATTCGATGCTATTTTTTTTATGAGCCTGTAACGCCAATAAGACCAAATGCTTACTCTTTACGTCAACGGTTAAAAATAAAGCAACATTGCAAGTCATATCCCAGGGAAAAAACATTGAAATCGTCGACAACGTAAAGTTTTTCGGTGTACAAATAGATGCTATGGCAAACTGGGAAAACGAACTGGCCTCCATTGTAAATTCTGTGAGTTCTGCTTGTTATGCGATCAGGAGTCTCAGGAACGGCCTTACTATGGCTCAACTTCAAATGGTGTACTTTGCCCTAGTTGAATCTATAGTCGTATTTTTAATTAGACGAAGTCAACTGACGTTTACTGTGTTGTCAGTTTATGATGAAATAAAAATAGTGTTGTGACAAAGTGAATGATAGAAAAAACTCTTGAATGAATGAAATTGCCTCGATTGTCTAGTAAATAGTTAGTGTGCCGAATGGCCGATATCGGGTACAGTGTTCGAATTTTAGGCTTGCTTTGTACAGTCGCGGTCTGAAAGTGTTTACCACCTTAAGGCTTATAATTGCATGAACACATCAATGACACAAGGACGACGATATTGTACTAGG
Source organism: Euclidia mi (assembly GCA_944739405.2). Lineage (NCBI taxonomy): Eukaryota > Metazoa > Arthropoda > Insecta > Lepidoptera > Erebidae > Euclidia > Euclidia mi. The sequence goes on along the minus strand of OX123183.2, from coordinate 44,658,085 downwards.
TCTAAACCACATGTCTAAACGTCCAACCCATCCAATCTCTTTGGTCCAACCTCTCTGTACTAGGCAACCAATCTATGATAACATGCGTTACGTAGCAACTGGTGTCAATAACGATTTATTATTCCACATTTATAATATACGTTCATTTTATTACAGCGTGATATTTACAATAAAACTAAAATATTTGTAGTCTTCAAATAATGTTATTTTAAACTTGCTATTTACGATTTTGGTATTTGTAATGAATAAGTTTATCAAATGACTTTTACATTGACAGATTATAATGAAAGGGATTACGAAAATACGACATCCTGAATATAAAACCTTTTTGAAAAAAATACAATATTATTTATATCGTCTAGCGTAAGACTGCCTCGTTGGTCTAGCGGTAGTGCATACGACAGCTGATCATGAGGTCTCGTGTTCATTTCGCGGGTCAGGCTCGGAAAATGTTGCTAAGGTTTTCTGTTAAGAATTTCATAGTGACAGTTTATTAGGAACTAGAGGACGCCAGCAGCTACGCCTGTATTTTTTTTTAATTTACCCGTTTTGGCCGATCCCGTGGGAATTTCGGGAAATCCCTTCTTAGTGCACCCCTACGGTCCCCAAGGAACATACATGCCAAATTTCAGCTTCCTGCGCCCAATAGTTTCGGCTGTAGCGTGTCTGTCAGTCAGTCAGTAACGCAAGGATTTTATATATTAAGATTTCTGTCAAGAAATTCTTAATAATTAGCCCAAAGTTGGCGGTGTTTCAACCCCGTGCATCAGAAAGCACGTTAAGCAGTCCCGGCTGTCATGATCTATGGCAGTCATTAGTGGGAAGTCAATGCCCTCAAATATACCTACTGACTACTGGTCTAACCTTAGAATGATGTTAGATGGCAGTCGCTCCGTGTAAAAACTGATATCCAGTCAAATCTCGGTAGACCAGAAATAGCAGGCCCTGGGCTCCGAAGTGCAAACTTGGGATGCAACTAAGAAAATGCCAGGGTGATGATGATGATGATAATTCGTCTAGTGAAAATCAGGGCGCGGTCAAACTGTGTGCTATAATGATAGTGGATGGTATGCTAGTCACGTTAAAGCGCATGCTGATCACATAAGTGAGCTTTTGTTTAGATAGTGCGTGCCCTTAACCAGGCGAATCGTGCGAAAAAAATAGGCAGAAATAATCAAAAATAAATTCAACACATATTTTTTGTTAATAAAAGTTTTAATAAAGCCTCCTTCAGCAGCCACAGCATAAATGCAATTCTGTCATTATGTCAAATTATTTCATCGGCCTAAAAATATTCATACTCTTTTTGTTTGAATCGATGCCTTACCAATGATTGAAAAGTAATAAGTACTCAGATATAGCATTTTAGACCTTGCTGAAACCTGCGTGACAAAGAATGTAATTTGAAAAGTGGTAAACATTTTTAGACCGCGACCGTACATACCAACGAGTTTCCGAAGATTATGTTCCTATAGTATTTACCTATACTGAATACCGAGTGTTTTAAACATTAAGGAAAACATTGCGAGGAAACTTGTACACGCCGCTACTCCATTTTTCAGGAGTGATATGATGAAGTCCTTTTTCAAAAAGTTATTTTTACTTCTATCATTTTGAAGGTTTTGTTATTTCTTGCAACATATCCTTTAGCTTGCGCCCATAACAACTCAATGGGATTGAGCTCACGGTGGTATGGGGGCAGACGTCAAACAATTATCCCATGCTGCGCTGCCATCTCGTCCACAACATCCTTATCGCAATGTTCTTTTTTGTGCTGCCATACAATGTCTATAAGAGTAACTTTAACCATTGTTGCTTCGAATGAAATATTTTTGCTCGTTAGCCACTCTTGTATTCTAGGTTTAGTCCAAGACATTGTAGGCAGCGATTCTAGTTTCCTGGAGTGGTAAGGGGCATTATCCATCACTACTACGGAATTTGGTTTAAATTTTGGCAAGACCTAAACCAATTTTCAAAGGAATCGGCATTCATCTCTTGATGATAATCTTCTTTATTTTTTAGCTTCAAATATTAATAAGCTATCTTCTACAAATCCTTCTCCGCCTATATGGCCGATAATTAATCGTTTGCCCTTTCCTGAAGGCTGTTTTAAGCCAGTGGTCAAGCCATCTAGGAAGGCCTGGTTCAGATTCCTTGATAATCTTGATGATTATAGCGGCAGCTTGATAATCTTGATGATTATAGCTTATAGCGGCAAAAGTAAAATCGTCTTATTTATCTTTGAAACTGTGTTTCGGTCCACGTTTCTCGGAAGACTTAAATTGTTCATTTTCTTTGTATTCTTTTAAAACACTGTAAACTGAGGTCACACCGATTCCCAAAATGTCAGCTGTTTTCGAAACATATTGTTTTCTTTCGAGAGCCTCAATAGGCAATAATGAAGCAGCTTTCTCCTAAAATACGTATTTATCATAAGTTTTTCGGTACCGTGTAACGGTTTTTCGTAACGTTTGACGTGCTTGGTTGAGGATCCATATCGTTTGTACGAAACAATATAGCAACAAATAAACACAACAATTACGACAATCACAACTTAACGAAAAACTTAATAAAAACAATAACTAAACACTAAACAGCGTGAGCGCAGAAAAAACATTCGTGCTATCAGACCAGAGGTTAGAAGCCGAATGAATAACAAACAAAAATCAAAATGGCGACCGACGCGCGCGGCGTTGATCGATGTTGGCACTAGTCGCCGCGCCGCGCGTCGCCCTTTGTAATAGCCGTCTAAAAACTGATGTAACTACATACATAACTACTAGAAACTTATATCAGAGCACTTTTATACGATTTTATTGTAAAATAGAAATAATATTCTTTAATAGTTTGAAATGATTTTATAGTTTGAAACTATTCACACTCATTGTTCGTTCATCTGATTGAACGAGAACTAAACGCATCACTATTACTTTAAATATGGCACCATTATTTTACAAAGTGACATAAGCTACTGTCAGTTGGCTTCGTCTAATTAAAAATACGACTATAAGCTTGTCCGTGTGGTGACGGATTAAGAATACGAATTGTCACCACCCCATATCATCCCATGGGTGTCGTAAGAGCCGACAGAGGGAGTATATCTTGCAGAGAACAGCACTGTAAGAGAAGGAAAACTTGACAAACCCTATACCAACCCGCTTGGCCAGCGTGTTATAGTTGGCCTACTCCTCCTTTCAAAGGAGAGGCCTAGACCAGCAGTGGACTATTAAAGGCTGATGATGATGATGAATCTGAGCTTCGGTATAGTGTCCAGTTTTGGGGCAACAGTTATCACTGCAATATAAATGCGGCCTTCGTCATACAAAAAAGAGCCATAGGAACAATGGTTCGTATTAAGCAGATAGAATCTTGTAAAGAACATTTTATTAAATTGGAGATACTGACGATACCTTGCCTCTACATCTTGGTAGTTCTCACAAATGTTATTAAACATCTCTCAAAACACGAATCAGAATTGGAGAGGACTCGAAGATTTAATACTCGTCGAAAAGACATAGTGAGCCTGGTTCAACCAAGGCTGAATGTTGTACAACATAGCGCCAGGGTACAAGCAGTCTCTTTATTCAATAAATTACCACTAGATTTTAAAGTTATGGTAAATCATAACATATTCAACAATAGGCTTAAAGCATACTTACTTCAGAAATGTTATTATAGCGTAGAGGAGTATATAAAAGACAAAAAAATTACATGAAATAGTAATGCGTGTCTTATGCATATAAAGTCTATGTGTGCGAAATATTATTATCCAATTTTGTTTAAAATGTCTTAGTTATTAAGTTCTTTCTTGTATATTTTATTTTCAACACAAATGTATCTTGTTACGAAATAAATGTCTTATGTGTTATGTCTTACGTCCCACTGCAGGGCAAAGTCCTCCCCATTCTCCTTCCACAAGTCCCTATCTTGACCCTCTTGGAATCAATCCTTTTTGAAGGAGTTTAGTTCATCCCGCCATCGCTGTCTCGGCCTGCCGCGATGTCGTCTGCCGTTTGAGGGAGTGCGTAGAGTTGTTAATTTGGCCAATTTGTCATCTGACATTTTTATTTTATTTTATTTTATTTTATTTGGAAAACAAACAACTATACACAAATTCTTACTCTAGATACATATACACAATATATAATTATATGTACAGTCCACAGCGTTTTCACATATTACAATACAGTGTACAGTGATACAAACAACATAGGTACAATTGTATTTTTTTTACACGATATTACTTATTATCTATTGATCTGGTACGACAGATGCAAATAAAATAAAATTTAAGTATATTCTTATGGTGACCACTTAGGAACATAAAGTTAAAATAAAAAGTATAATAATAATAAAAATACCTATAACAACCATCTTAGACTGTGATAGTTTTAAGAATCTAAAACAAATTATGTTAATTGATCGGATAGCAGAATATCCATTACCTCCCTTCTGAAATTCGTGCGGTTTAAGGCAAATATATCTACACGTGAGAAGTACATGTTATACGTCTTAATAATTCTATTTAGAGGCGCCCGCTCACCTGCGTTCGTACGAATAGTTCTTGTAGCAAAAAGGGGATAAGCACGCGCCTGACGCCTAATTACAGTTCTCGGGACTATATAAAATATACTACGAATAAGTTCCGGACAGTCTATCGTGTCATGAATGAGTCCATATAGCAACGTCGCTTGTAGAAATAAACGTCTAGACTGTAAAGAGAGTAATTTGAATTTTTGCAGTGATTCAATGTAAGAAGAATGTTGTATTCGACACTTATAATGCAAGCTTCTTAAGTATCTACGTTGAACCCTTTCGATAGCATTGACGTATTTATCATAGTGCGGATCCCAAATCACGCTAGCATATTCTACCTGTGGGCGTATTAAAGAATTAAAAAGTTGGAGGAAAGTAGCAGGTCGCTTAAAGTCTGATGAGGCTCTCATGACTAGGTTGTGCATTTGCTGAGCTTTGGTGGTTATTTTGTCTATGTGTAGGTTAAGGTGTAGTTTATGATCCAACAGAATACCAAGATCATTAATGCAAGACTCCTTCACTAATAATTGATCACAAAGGGAATAAGGGTACTCTATAATGTTTTTGTTTTTAGTGAAACTAATGATCTTACATTTCGGTAAACTTAACTTAAGTTTATTAATATCACAATAAGCTGATAATCTACGTAAGTCATCCTGAAGTAAACCACAATCATGAGGTGACTTAATAGATTTGACATGCGACAGTTATGTCCTGCCCAGCTCCATTTAAGCGTGGCAGCTTGTCGAGTGACATCCGCGATGTTTGTGATGGAACGGATAGTAGTATAGGAGACCGGGTATGATTGTCACACGGGTTGGTTGTCACAGAGGTCATAATAGAATATCGAGTGGTCGAATAAGTCCATTAAACGGCATGTCGGAGAACGCTGACATGAGGTACAAATGGATGTGCTACTCCTCCTCCTACCACGCCGTTTAATTGTCTGTTATGGCCTCTGTGACAACAAACCAGTGTGACAACCATACCCGGTCTCCCCTATTCCTTATCTGGTCTGTCAATTTGAGACCCAGAATACTCCGTTCCATCGCTCTTTGGCACACCTCGAGCTTGGATCTCTGTTCTTTTGTTAAAGACCAAGTCTGAGAGCCTTATGTGAAGATGGGAAGAATGCACACGTCCGTGAGCTGCCTCTTAAGGAAAAGAGGAAGATTGCCCTTCATCAGATCTTTCATGGCCCAATAGCTCGTCCAGGCATCTTCAGTGCGTTTAAATACTTGTTTGTTTTGTCTTGCCTGGAAAGAGACTATTTCCCCACCTCTCACTACGATTCTACGATGTAAGGTGTTCGTCATCAGCTTTTTTTTTAAATATTATATATAATTATAATAAATATTAAATACATAAAAAATATTCGTTCATTCGATGCTAGTAGGTAATAAAGAAAAATGTCTAATTTTCAATAGGTTTATATACATATAGAGGAACGCTCCTTGTACTGTAAATAAGGATACTTAATTTATATTTATTTTAATAAGACAGATAACAAGAATTAGGTAAGTAACTTTACCTGGTGCGGTTATCTACCACATCATTCGCAGGCTGCTGAAAAAAACGAGTACCTAGCCATCAAATTCAATGAGGTTTGTGACGGCGGGCGCTAGGAACAAAGGCATTGCATGTGGTGCCAAGAGCCGTATAAGAGCCTCTTTTTCATATCATACGTCAAACGAAATTTTTATGAATTAGTAGGTAATTTCAAAAATTACTTCTAACAAAAAGTTAAGGCTAATATGTCATCATCCTCATCCTCTTAGCGTTATCCCAGTTTCAATCTGGGGTCCGCTCTCTAGTCTAACCGGGTTTGGCTGAATATTAGCTTTTCCACGGAGCGACTGCCTGTCTGACCTCCGCACCCGAAGGGATAGCGATACTCCATGGCTTAGACTAGTGTCAGTTTATTTAGAAGGTACTGACG
>OX123183.2:44613711-44651410 GCA_944739405.2 Euclidia mi | reverse complement strand
ATGACAACTGGGACCGACGGCTTAACGTGCTCTCCGAGGCATGGGATTAGCGATAATTAACAATTCAATACGCACATAACTCCGAAAAGTCATTGGTGCGCGCCGTGGATTTGAACCCGACACCCTCTGCAAGGCAGTCTGTTGATATATCCACTCGCTATCGCTGCCTTCTGAAGTCTTGCTTGTCTTCCTTAAGGCTAATATGTAGTGTAGTCTTAAACTTTTAGCAGTTATAATTATCGCTACAAGTTTATAATCAAAGCTCTACAAATATTTTTAAGAGTCGGTTGGACTTTAAAATATAAATAAATGTGTTAATTAGGTAGGAATATAATAATATGGGATTTGAGCTGGAAAAAAATATTTATGATGTTTACCTACTGCGCTTCCCTCTGCCGGCTCAGTGTGTTTAACTCATACGGAGAGGAATTTCGAAAAACTGTTCTATTAGTGCTCCCTTAGACTTCCCAAGGAATATAGAATCATGCCAAATTTTACCTTCTTGTGTCCTGTAGTTAGTGACTAGTAACGTTAGAATTTTCGATACATTGATGATGATTCATAGGTACCTATTTGTGTATTTACTTTAGCTCTTAAGATGATATTCTGGCTGAAAATTTTAAATAATTAGCATAAGTTTGATAAATAAAACCAGAGATACAGTTTGAACTTCTGTTGAAAGTCTATTAATATATATACAACATAGCTCAAACAAAGCTCATATCAGAAGCAGCAAAGCTGATATACCTACATATACAGCGCAACCTGCGAGAACGTGGAGAGAACCGCGCGGTGTGTTGAAATTTTGCGAACAGGTTTGAACAAGGAAGGGATGTCCAGAATTCCATCTCGTAAGACCCTTACGGTATCACCTGTATGCATAGAATATATTATTTAGCGTACTAAAACTGTAGAGATAATGTGGAAGAAATCGCCGGTAAAGCTAATGTCATTGTAAGTATAATAATATAATTTACGCAATAAATATGCCTAGCAGAAGCGATAGCCTAGTAGAGAGACCGACAGACTGCTATGCAGAGGGTCCGGGTTCGAATCCACGGCGCGCACCGATGACTTTTCGGAGTTATGTCCGTATTAAATTGTTAATTATCGCTTGCTAAACGGTGAAGGAAAACATCGTGAGGAAACCTGCATGGCTGAGAGTTCTCCATAATGTTCTCGAAAGACATGTGAATGCCAACCCGCACTTGGCCAGCGTGGTGGACTATGGCCTTACCCTTCTCATAATGGGAAGAGGTCCGTGCCCAGCAGTGGGACAGTATAAAGGGCTGAAGATGATGAATAAATATGCCTACTGTATAATTCAGGATTCAGGATCAGACATTTTGCCAATATTGATAAAATTTTGGCCGTGTGGCTGACGGCATAGAATACAAGTGTCACCACCCCCTATCTTCCCGTGGGTGTCGTAAGAGGCGACTTAGGGATAACACGATACAAATACCATCTTTGCGTAGAGACGGAAAACTCGACATCAAACCCTATACGACTGCCCCGTTGGTCTCGCGGCATAAATGTGCACGTGGGATCGGGAGGTTCCGGGTTCGATTCCTGGGTCGGGCAGTGTTATTGGGTTTTTCTGTCACGAAATTCTCAGTAGCAGCACGGAGTCTGGAAATGTGCCCGGTACGGCAATAAGCTCGCCCCTTATTACGTGGGACTAAAGTATATCTGGCGAAAAGTGGGTGTAGAAATACACCTCTGCCTACCCCTTCGGGGATAAAAGGCGTGACGATATGTATGTATGTATGTATAATAAAATTTTGGCAAAATAAGTCTTAATTAATCTTATTAATCTTAATACTATTCCTGAGTAACATTCGTCCTTAGAAATTGTTTTTGACAAATGAAACATTGCTACGAGGTAGCATTCAAAGTAATACTTAGGTTGGAATATTCATTAGTTTTGGAGACCTTACCTTACCACTGAAGTAACAAATCTTCATAAATATATCTTAGTAAAAAATCAAAAGTGCCAGTGCGTTCTAAGATTAATAAGCGAAAAAAGAATACATAAATAAGTCTGACTTAAATGGACGTAGGAAGACGAAGTGATAGAGTATTACACGAGGGCTGTATTTATAAGACTTATCTCACGGACTAAAATGTGTTGAAATTCTCGTAACAGCGAATCTAAGTTAAATAACATGAGCACAACGGTGCGGCATGAATAATTTTCTGGAGATTTGAAGCAGCGATGGCGACGTATCTACAGTCGCTTTTGTCAAAATGATTCGCTACATTTTGCTTGTTGCAATTCTCATGAGGCCGACAACGTCGCTGGTCAACGCTGTATCTTTTAAATGGTGTTTATCCTTTTTGAATTACCCTAGGTAGCGTTATAATTCTTTTTAGTGAAATTATTTTTCCTTTTCTTGTGTGGCCATCTCTGGTGTGGGATTTTAAACCACCGGGAGGCCTACGACGTGGCCTAACGGCTCTTATCCTGAGACAAGAACTGGGACCGACAGGTTAGCGTGCCCCCCAAAAGACGGCAGCGTTATGAAGTAAATACTATACTTGATCATGTGATCAACCATTCAAGCGGCGACCTATGCATGTCTAGACTTAAAACTTTGTTTTAATTCCTTATTATAAAGGTCGGCTAACCGAGGAAGACCGGACACAATTTAATTGAGATCTTTTATTCCGTTTTAACTTTTGTACGACAAAATTAACTCTCTGCGACAACGCTGGCTTAATGTACCTACTACGTCTCATTAGAATTCTTCAAAAAACACTTGTCTTTCTTTTAGCGAGGAGCGTTATAGTCATTATATTTCATTTAAAATATTAATATTAATTTGTATTGGTTACTAACGGAATTTTTAAAGTATGTAAAAGAAAATATTTTACGTACCTTTCGATGAAAAGAAGACGTGAGAAACAAATAAGGGTAAATGGGAAATAGTATTTTACTTTTTTAGAATAAACATACCTATCAAGTTGAAGTCGCAATGGGTAAGGCACAATGCTAGAAGAACCGACATCCGTTAGAGTGGGAAGATACTAGAGTGGCGGCCATGCACCGGACCACGCAGCCTTATTTATGTAAAACTCAGTATACGTACCTACTTATACTGTTATGTCAATATACCATTCAGTATATACATCAGTAGGTACCTGTTTTACAAATTTACATAAATAACTGCTTTCTCCTGAAACTATTTCTAAAATTCTAAATCTATAACAAAACCCGGTATAAGGTAAATTTTGTCCTATCGAGATTAAAATAATAGTTTTACAAGTAGGTGTACCAATATGTTTTTTAAAATTGACTCATAATAAGAAACGTGTAACGAACGGCGACTAGCGCCGGAGCTGAGTTAGTATAAAATGTTTTAGTTTATTTCTCCGCGAGCATCATAATATTCTTAGAATTTTTAGTTAGGCTAGCTATTTGGAACGTCTAGATGTTATCTATATCTACATAAATATATACAGTATAAATAAAGTTGAAGTGTTTGTCTGTGACTTCAAAATACCTAAGTAAGCTTTTAGAAGTTAGATCACACTTACCTACATAACCTTTTCCGTATTTAAATTCAAAACTCGAGTTATAATACCTCTAGCGTCGGCTCAGTACGCATTCAGTACCTACAGAATGTATACCGAAGCGCCTTGAGTTTGGTATGCAGTAGGTTAGGTGGGTACCGAGCCTGACGCTCGTAGGTATAAATCGCGTTCCGACCGTTTGTATACAGGTAAAATACTGTACCTATAGATTTCATTACCGTGGTTAGGTACACAATATCAAGTCTGCCTCTGAGATCTTGCGGTAGTGTAAGGGGATCATGAGGTCTCGGGTTCGATTGCCGGGTTGAAACAAAAGTGATATTTGCACCAAAGTCCGAACAATGTCGAGCTAAATTTCATAAAAAGATCTTAGCTAATAGGGGCGAGCCTATTGCCGTACGGGGCACAATACCAGACTCCGTGCTGTTACTGAGAATTTCCTAACGGAAAAACCCAATAACACTTTGCCCGACTCGGGAATCGACCCGAGACCTCCCAATCCCACGCGCACATTTATGCCGCGAGACCAACGAGGCAGTATAATAATAAAATTATGAATATTTCCGTCTTTGCAGCATAACCAAAATCCCCCTCAACGTCAAGAAGTTCTATAGATCACAGAACAGCTGTCGTTCGGATCGGCTTCAATTAATAAAGTACGTTTAGGAGATTTGGTTCTTCGAGTCCGATTCATTTCAGCGCTATAAATTTAGTTTAAACGTCGTGTACCCTTCTCGTTTCGGATGATTAGCGGATGTCTGCAGGCGACATTTTCAATTGTGCTGAAATTATAGCACTTTGACGTCCATTAAAATAAAGCCGATTATTCCGGTTATTGGAAAAACGTATCAAACAATCCTCGTGTCAGTCATTCCTAGTTGGTGGAGCAGTTAAGCTGTACGCTTAGTTGTGTTCGATGTATGTATGTTGAAATATTCTATTGTATTTCTTTTTCGTTTGACTATTCTGTACTTTCGACTATAGATTACGTGTTAGGTCTATTTCCTATTACCTACACCCTACTTAGATTTTAATCAGATTCCTTTTTCGGTATCTAAGAGTTAGATTCAATTATGTGTTTTTTTATTAAAATAGGTTGCAAGAAAAAGCAAGACGATGTTAAGAGCTGCCTAAATGAATTTTGTACGTGTTACCTACATCAAAACTATACAATAAAAGTCAAACTAAATTGGCAATTTATGTTCCTTAAGTTCCAATTCCCCTTTTGTATTATTAAAATCTATCAGAAGAAAGAGTCTAAGTTTAGTTTTGTCGATACAATAGAGTTATCAAAAATGTATAAATAAACACGAGTTTCCTAAACTCCCAAGCAGAACCGAGCGTTATAGCTAGTATAGCATAGTTTCATAACGGTCTCCCAATAGCAATTCAATGAAGTGTAGCATATTATTTGTTGAATTCACGGCGCCGTAGACGTTCCGGACCGCTACGCCGTAGCACCGCTACGGGCCAATTAATGCCGTAGTGTTGGCATTATGTTACAAAGACACGAGCAATACTTGATATTAATCACCCTAGTGCTGTTTCGTAGACATTTGCATGCAATAAAGGGCTACGCGCATATTGCTATTATGTGACGTATACCGGTTAATGTATAACAAATTAAATTGTGCACATGTAGTGTTTGAAAAATTTGTTTGCTTGAAACTCACTTCTAAGAGTACCGGTTTTTCATATGAATATAGTTGTTTTCTGCTACTTGGGCAGCAACTGTGAAAAACGAACGTTTGTTATCATTCTGATAACTATCAATTGCCTTGATGTCTTTTTTTATGGCTTATGTTTAACTTACCAACAGATACCTATAGTAACATATAACAGACATAAATAGTAAATGATCACCAAAATTAAACCAGCATTTTAATGTAAAATTATAACCAAAGTTGTTTTGTTAGTTGTATGAAATAGCAACACATAAATTGGATTTGGTTACACCACCTACTTTAATAAACTAAGTATTTTTGAATTAAGGGTCACAAGAGAACCTAACATATCCTATTTATTTGGTGATCATTTACTACTTTTGGTGTTCGAATACAATTTGAAGTGCAGTCGTGACTTATTATTATTGGCAGTAGTCGTGATAGGTAGCAACTGTTTTAATACAGACATTGTTGAACAAATAGATGCAGTGGCAATCAAAATCGGTTTTGGATACAAATATACACATAAACCGATGAAAAATAATAAAATTTGGTTACAGTCTGAGGTCAGACGTAAGTGGCTCTGTGAAAACAACACAACAAACCACTATTTTGTAAAGACTCTGACTAAAAGCGGACCTTCCTCCACATTAAAGTCCTGTTCAATGTAAAAGTCTTCTTCGCCTGTAGTTTCTCAAAAATTACCATTAGGAAATATACCTACTTACATCTGACACAAAAAGTTCACGCACAGCATGACAGGCATGCTGTAATCGATATATTAGTTTTGAGGATGCATTCCTATCCTATGCATTCTTCTAATATTCCGTAATTACCGTAAACTGCCAACCTGTTATTAAAATTCAACAATCATACGCTCATGTAGTTTGTATGGTTGCTTAATAGTAAGAGATTGTAACGATTACGTAGGTACCTGCCGAGTCAGGCTTCTGAACTTTGAACGTGTAGTAAATGTAGGGTTATCAAGTGACTTCGGTAACTGTTATATCTGGCAAGACCAAAATGTGGATTCCGGGACTACAACGTTAAAGTTTTGGATGCAGTCGGGATTGCTCTAGGACGATGAAGGTTTGACAAGATTTCATATTATGGGTTCATGCAATGAAACTGGATCACGAATACAACAAAATTAATTTCTGCTATTTATATCTACCCATACAAATTGCGCTCCTTGATTTAAATATATTTAATAATAATATTCTACCACATACACACATCACCATCTAGTCCCAAACCAAACAGAGCTTGTAATATGGATATTAGATAATGGATAAACATACATGTATACTTTTATTTTTTGTAAATACATACATATTATACATAGAAACACCCAGACCAAGACAAACATCTATGTTCATGCACACAAATGTATGACTTGAGCGGGAATCGAACCCGCGACCTTCGGCGTAGCAGTCGCTTAAACTCCCGCTGCGCCAACCGGTCTTCATTTATAAGTCATACTAGTCGACGCCAGCGGCTTCGCACGCGCATATTTTAGAATTTCCCGTTTTGCCCGATCCCGTGGGAATTTCGGGCAATCTTGTCTTAGTGCACCCCTACGGTCCCCAAGGAACATACATGCTAAATTTCAGCTTCTTACGCCGAGTAGTTTCGGCTGTAGCTTGTCTGTCAGTCAGTCAGTAACGCAAGGATTTTATATATACAGATTTGTTGCTTGTGTAGTTAATTTGTCAAGTTCAGTGACTTTTTTATGCCTAACTTCTTATTAATCCTTGATAATTTTCACAAATATAGCGTTAATTTACCTTTTGTTTAACTTCTATTGTTATGTGTTCTAGCAACCCTAAACGTACCTTATGTACAGCACTTGTGCATTGCCCCTTAAATAAAAGTTTCAAAAGCGCGGCAGTGTAAATCATAATTTTGTGATGTGTTGCAGCGTCGGAGATGCAACGTACCAAAGTTACTCGTTGTAAAAGTAATTTAATATGTAGGCAGAATAAATACGCTCCCCTGACGAACTCGCGAACGCACACAGAGGCTACGTAATGTAGCTAAAGTTAAATGAATATCATCCAACAATATTATTAGCTTTTAAAAACGATATCCAGGTAAGTTACGTAGATTTTGTGAAAGTTAGTCGTCATGCTATCATATGAAAACGGAAAATGTATGAAATGTGTTTACTTAAAATCTAAGTAAATTGTTTGATATAAGAATCCGCTAGTTATTCTCCATAGTTTTGTTGTTTGACAGCACGTATGGCGTTGTATCTAGTTTAAGCGAGCGGCTCACCTTCAACACCGAGTGTTGTGGGTTCGATTCCCACACAGGAAAAGACTTCGTGTCAATGACAAATTATTGTTGTTTAGTGTTGCGTTCTGCAACTGGATAGTATATTAGTTAATTTAATGTTTGTGAAGCCTCTTTTGCAACACAAAATTTATTCCTAGCGCGGGAGTTGTTTCAAGACATGAAAAAGAAACAATATCGTACGATAGAATATGAATGTCCGTGTGGTGACGGATTTAGAATACGGATTGTCACCACCCCATATCATCCCATGGGTGTCGTAAGAGCCGACAGAGGGAGAGCATATTATGCAGAGAACAGCACTGTAAGAGAAGGAAAACTTGATACAAACCCTATACCAACCCGTTTGGCCAGTGTGGTATAGTAGGCCACTTCCTCCTTTCAAAGGAGAGGCTTAGTCCAGCAGTAGACTGTTAAAGGCTGATGATGATGAATATGAATGATAATTTCGTGTTGAGCTCTTAATATTTAGCGACACCTGCACCCGAATATGTACAATGACATTATAGAAATCAGTCCAGCGGTTTTGGAGAAGATCGAAAACAAACACTGTGACGAGAGATTTTTATAAATTAGAACACACAGAGAAACGGAACAAACAATCTTACAACGATTTCATCTGGTGACAGTCGATCGAGGACCTACGTTTAAGGCACAGATAAAATTAATTATTCTGAGTTAGACCACAGTTTGACTTCGCAAACGGAACCGTTAACTTAAAAAACCTCCGCAAGAATAACACGTTATTGGTGAAAATCGTAAAAATACATTCGGTAATTTTTAAGTTAATTGTGTTCATACAGACAGGATGTGGCGGGGACTTCGTTTTACTAAATGTACAGATTATTCTTCATTCATATAACTCATCTATAATATCTATACACATAAATAAAATTGGAACGTCTGTTTGTAATACTTAAATAACCGTTTTTTACTAAATGCATATGGATGTATAGCGGGACATATACCGAAATTACATTTTTTTAAATTTTTGTCTGTCTGTCTGTCTGTTTGTTCTCGCTAATCTCTGGAACGGCTGGACCGATTTTGCCGGGACGTTCACTGGCGGATAGCTGATGTACCAAGGAGTAACTCAGGCTATAAATTAACCGGGTACGTGAAGTAGTTCCCTCAGGACGCGGGTGAAACCGCGGGAAACTGTGGTCACAAAGTACCAACGGTAGCTCAGTCAAGCTCTAGTGTCACTTCAAATCGACATGGCGCGCTCGCGATACTCAAGGTGGCCCAAATCAATCCAAAGTAAGAAATTAAATTTATTCACCGGCCTTGACACGGTTCAATATTTATCTGTATTATTTTAAAGCCGTCAATTGTATCGTAGATAGATGTTTCCCGCATTAAATCTTCTTTTACATATACGAATAAGTACAGACTTATTCGTATATGTAAAAGAAGATTTAATGCAAATGGTAGTCCCAATATAACAAAAGGAATTTTAAAATGCACTGACCTTAATTATAATTATATTTGATTTTAGAAACATTTCCCATTCAGAGTCATAAGTAGCATTATTTGCTCTGTATCTGTGTGTTATTGTATTATACATAGAAATACCTAGCCCAAGACAACATTTCAATGCACACAAATGTTCGAAACGAGCGGGCATCGAACCCGCCAGCTCAGTATATCAGATGCTTGCATCCCCGACGCGTCATCGGGTCGTCGAATGTAAAAATAATGTACGACATAATACTTAATAGCAATTTTACATAGGCTTGTTAAAGCGATTTTTTTATAAGATAATACGCTTTAATACGTATTTTTGCAGTGGGTATATTGTTATTTAAATATTAACCAAAACGACTGGTGCTGTTATCTACTGCATCGTTCGCACGCTGCTGAAGAAGAACGAGTGGCCATAAGATTCAATGAGCTTTGTGTCAGCACAAGAACAAAGGGATTGAACGTGGTGCTTGTCTCTCGTAGCCTCCTTTTATGTCATTTTAAAACGTCAAACGGGATTTTACCATCCCTTTATAATTAAATATATTTTGACAGTCATTGTGCTGGTGGTATATTGTGAACTAGATGAGCCCGCGGTTACACCCGCCTTATTTAGGGCTACTGCTTTGCACACATGGAATAGCGTAATGTGTTGTCATAGCGTGATGTTATATAGGTTAACTTCTACCCTCCCCGATCAATGAGCTATCCAACACAAAAAGAGTTATTCAAATCAGAGCAGTACCGCCTGAGATTAGCGTATTCAACAAACTCTTCAGCTTTATTATAGATTAGTATAGATTCATCATCATCAGCCCTGTATACAGTTGTACCTATTCGCCACTGCTGGGAGTGGGAATAGGCCTCTTCTCACTATGATAAGGGTAAGTCATATTACACCACGTTGGCCTAGTATTATAGTAGGTAATTTTATTCATTTATTTACCATGTTTATTTGACTACCGAAATTATTTAAGCGGCACCTTTGCTTCGGTCAGTGCACGGCTCACCATCAATCATGTAAAGTCTTTGCTCTTTAAGTATTATTTAATGAGGTTATCGATTGAATGTTTGTAATTTCACGATACAGGAATGATAAATTCGTCTGACAAACAGGACTTGAAATAAAATACAAAAAAGAAAAAGAATTGAAAATAAATAGTATAAATATATTTTGCAATCACTCTTGTGTAGGATACAGAATCTTCCTCAATTACAATTAAGTGATATGTCCTAAGTGATGACAAAGCAATCTATTTTTGCCTCATGTTATAAGGAAGGGGTAAGCGTTTCCTACACGTTTACACGTGTTTCTATAGCACAATGGAAATAGAAACATTACGTTATTTTGTTTAATTTGTAGGATAGGTCAATTAAAACATCCATTACAATTAAATGTACAAAGAGCGACATGCAAATCATGAGCTTTGACATATTTCGCGTGGGATGACATACTTTCTATTTCACGTCGACAGTTAAGTGATGTACCCACACAACGATTAAGTTCAAACGTATACAAACACCCAAAAACAGAATTAGTTAACTTGTCGTTGTTTTCTCTATTATGCGTAACGATGTACTCAGTATGTACACAATATGTACTTAGTATGTACATAATATGTACTTAGTAAGTATGTACACAATAAGGTTCACATCCTGTCGGGATTATGTTTGTTACAATTTCTTTTCACGACTTGACGCTAAGTCTTAATGAATACGCAACCTTCAGCGTAATAAAGACGGAGTATTATAAACATAATTATTTTATGCTCGTCGCGTATTTTGAGAACAATGTGAGTAGTATCGGATGTTGGGTAATTTCATCCGTATTTTAATCAAAGGTACGGCTATAAAACAACATGATATAACACATTGAAGGTGCGTTACGAAAGTAATGTGCTGCTGAATTGAAATTTGTATAATGTACGACCACCGTGAACATATTTATGAAGTTGTAGGAACTAACGAGCTTATTTAGGGGTGTAAGTAAGTAAAGATTCAAAGGAACACACCAATAGGTCTTCGTGGCACTGTGTCGGTTCGATCTTCTACAAAAAAGAGATAAGCGATTGGCTCGCGATTAGTTGCGTCAAAAAGTGTTTCATTTTCTTAAGTTGTTTGACTTGACACGTTTCATTCCTAAAATCCAAGACGTTACTTATTCATAAAGTAATATTGTTACTCTTCTCAGAATTGTTATCTTATATTTGATTAAGTGTGTACGCGTGCTTTCTTGACGTGAAACTACAAAATCTACAAGCATATAAAATGAAGAACATTTTAAAAAGGCATGTATTTAATGCGGCGACTAAATAAAGCGAATACAAGTTTCAAAAATAATTATAGTGGGTACCATATATAATGGGTTGGCAGCTAATAAGGAGTATCGTAATAAGTAAAATGTAACATATTAATATGTCAGTAATAAGCTTCGTTTTAATTTAAACTATCAGTATTTTTTTTTGGGAACTGAATTGGTATCTAATCGGAAATTTGATGATGAATGAAAAATAGAAAATGGACATTCATAAATAATACAAATTTCAATATTTGGCAAATGATTTTATCTTAAATGAAGTGTTTCGTATAAGTAAATAAGACGCTTCATTCTTTTAAGCCCAGTTGACGGAGCCCTGCTTCGCAGGGCTCCTATTTTTGGGTACAGGGTCACAAGAAAACTAACATAACCTACTTACTAACATTATTAGTCGCCAAGTCATTATTTATAGCTCCTCGGCTATTTTTTCAATTGACTTGTATAGTTTATTTGCTACCTAAGCGCAGCTGCTAGTTTTAAGTTTTTATAACACCCTTAGTTTTGAATTTTATTTTATATAATAGTCGCGAAAATATTTAATCGCTAGCAACTTATTTTATTAGTTGCAAACATTTAGTCATCTTTTAAATTATTAGTCTCTCGGAAAATAATAAGCTTTTTAAAAACTTTTGTACAGCAATGTAGTGGGCACACCAAGTGTAAAAATAGATATGGAAATTCTTGTGCAAATCCTAAATTTTTGAAAGCAGAGGCAGAGGTGATGACGCATTTCTAGAGAATATGAACTTATTATTTACGTATATTTAAAAAACAAGTTCTATTATCATCATCCCGTGGCTAGCATGCGTATTATTTAATAAATACAGCTACAGTATTCGCTAACGACACGGTTTTTATCCAACAGACAAAATTGAAATCAAATACCAACTGGGACTTCGCTCCAAAGTCTTATATCAAACAAGGTGACAATACAGTCCATCTTTGGCAATATATAAGTTCTATCTTAACGTTGTCTGGAACAGATAGCTCTTAGCGATAAGGCCGCAAAATTGTACTTCAGTTTCAAGCTATCAGACTATGAATAAAAATAATTCTGCTTTTTGATAGGTTGAGTAAATAATGCTATCTATCTATCTAAGGTAAATGAGCTAATGATTTAATTGTTCTGATAAATTATTGTCTTTAGAAATGAAAAATCACCATTAACGAACTTAGCTATTAACTGAATTATTAGCCTAGACATCAAAATTCAAAAAAAATGTTTTTAATTTGAATTTGAATTATTAAAATAAGTAATTGCGTTCAGTCCACTTTCCAATCCTTTTCCTCTTCTCGAAGAGAAGGGGGCGAGAAAAGGAAGAATAAGGTGACAGGAATACCTTCGACTCTTTTGTTCTCTTGCGAATAGCCTTTTGTCATTTGCCGCCCGTACAATTTACTTGCTGTTTGCTACAATAGCATAGTGCTAGTTTTAAAGCCAGCGAATGTTCAAGCAAGCTTTTAACCCCTATTTTACTCTTTAAGGAATATAAGGTTAACTATTTTACAGTTTAAGTTATATTAGGAAACCCGTGGTCCAGTGGAAAGACTGCCTCCGTGATCCAAAGGATAGCGTATGCGACTGTTGATCGGAAGTCCCAGGTTCGATTCCCGGGTCGGGCAAAAAGTGTTACTGAGATTTTCCAAATTCTCAGTAGCAGCACGGAGTCTGGTGATGTGCCCGGTAAAGGCAAAAGGCTCGCCCCTTATAACCTAAAAATTCATGGCTAAATGTGGGTATAATATTACACCTCTGTCTACCCCTTCGGGGATACAGGTGTGAGTCTATAAAAAAAGGATAGGAATCCCGTCCAGTGGATGCCCACAGCATAAAATAAATAAAGTCCAGAAGAATATATTACATTTTGTACTTGTCTACAAAATGTATTGATACTGAAAAAGTTAATCGGTATTAAAAAATGTTGGTATATCAGGTTCAATAAAATTCCGTATAACATCTGGGCCACGCCGGGTGTACTGGTGGAATGACACCATCGCGCAGTTGCGACGAATTTGCGTCGCAGCGCGCCGCCAGTTACGCCCGGTTTCTCTGTCCGGGAAGCGGCATTGTACGAGGAGTACAGAGCGGCAAAGAATGATCTGAAGGAAGCTATCTGGCGGGCCAAGCAAGACGTCCGCCAGGAATTGCTCGAGACTCTGAACCAGGATCCGTGGGGGCGCCCATATTTGATGGTCAGGAACAAGTTGCTTTCCTGGGCGCCCCCTCTAACGGAAAGTCTCCGGCCACAGCTGGTCGAAGAGGTTGTGGCTGCTTTGTTCCCGTCGTGGGCGGAACACATACCCCCGCCCATGACGGTGCCGCCTTCCGAGGCAGCCAACGTGCACATTGACGACGGCGTTCCCGAGGTGACTCGGGTAGAACTCCGAGCGGCGGTGTTGAGGATTAAAAACACCGCCCCAGGACCCGACGGCATTCCTGGCCGAGCGTGGGTCCTGGCATCCATTGCCAGCTCGGACCCCGACTAGGGAGACTCCTCACAGCGTGCCTTGAAGGGGGCCAGTTTCCACGAGCCTGGAAGACGGGGAGACTGGTCCTCATCAGAAAGGCAGGGCACCCGGCGGACAGCCCGTCCGCCTACGGCCCATAGTGTTGTTAGACGAGGTCGCGAAGATCTTCGAGCATGTGATCGCGGAGCGTTTCGTCCACCACTTTACCAGGGTGGGCCCGGATTTGGCGGACGTGCAGTTTGGTTTCCGCCGAGGGTGCTCAACAATCGACGCAATAAAATCAGTGAGGAGTCTGGCGGAGGAACAGGTTTCCCGGGGCAGGGTGGTCCTGGCGGCGTCTTTAGACATCGCCAACGTCTTCAACACCCTGCCCTGGAGTTGTATTCGTGAGGCACTCAATTATCACCGAGTGCCTCCCTACCTCCGCCGCATAGTCGGGGATTATCTGAATGATAGAGGAATTATCTACCCGAGTCATCTCGGTATTAGTCGGCGAGTTATGTCGTGCGGTGTTCCGCAGGGGTCGGTCCTCGGCCCCCTTCTGTGGAACATCGGCTACGATTGGGTGCTGCGCGGTACGCTCCTCCCTGGCGTAGGTGTCACTTGTTACGCCGACGACACCCTCGTCACTGCGAGTGATAAGACGTACCGGGCGGCGGCTATAAGGGCGACCGCTGGGGTCGCAATAGTCGCTGGAAGGATCCGGCGTTTGGGCCTAGAGGTGGCCCCGTCTAAATCCGAGGCCATTTGTTTCCACGGGCCTCGGAATTGGCCACCTGCAGGGGCCCACATTATGGTAGGAAGGGTCTGCATCGGCATCGGGACGAGCCTAAAATATCTCGGCCTCGTACTCGATAGCCGATAGGATTGCCGTGAACACTTCAGACGCTTGGCCCCCAAACTTCTCTGGCCAGCAGCAGGATTGTCACGACTGCTGCCCAATCTCGGGGGGCCAACCGCCTCCTGCCGGAGGCTCTGCGAAGGAGTCGTGCGGTCCATGGCCCTTTATGGGGCCCCGATATGGGCGCACGACCTGACGACCCACAACATTACGGCGCTTTGCGCACCGCAGCGCGCCATGGCGGTCAGGTTGATACGAGGCTACCGCACGGTCTCCTTCGAGACAGCAAGACTCCTAGCCGGATCACCGCCCTGGGATCTGGAAGCTGAGCTGCTGGCATCACTCTATACATGGCGCCAGCAAGCCCTGGAGCAGGGCGAGAGACCGGCGCACCGTGACATCGAGGTGCGTCGGTCGGAGCTCCACCTAGGTAGGTCCGCCAATCATGTACCTACTTAAACAGCTTGTGCCATGCGCCAGCCACCGCCATTTGACGAAAGGCATTCCAGTCCACACATGGAAAGGCCGTCGTCGTCAAAGGTGAATAAAGCGTCTGATACTCAATCTCGGCTTATTTTATTCCATGCCGTCTAAACATGTGCCCGAAATGTAGGTACATTTAAGTGTATACAGAAGCATAATGGTTCAAAAGCACTAAATAGGTATAGGTAGGTGGCGGAGTGGAAGGCACGTGTACGGTTTCATTACCGTACATATGTATTTGTTGACGCGGCAATCCTCGAACGGCCCCGCATACCTATTTTTATGCTTTATATAAAACAACGTAATTAGCATTTTACTTCGAGTACACCTTTAACTGAGCAACTGTACGTACCAAGAGAAAGAAACATTAACTATTTTTAACTGTAATCATTGAGCTCTAATATATACTTAACTTTTATTCAACTTGTGCTTCTTTCTGTGTGCTCCAACAACTATAACTCATTGACATATACATGCTATAACTCAACTTAACCCTTACTACAAGTGTAGGTGTGCTAACTGGTTCCTACATTCATGGTCCTTCGGCAATTTGTGAAATGAAATGAATGAAATGAAATGAAAAGCGTTTATTTTTATATCAGACGAAGGACATAATATGAATACAATGTGGGAAAAAAAATCTATAACTAGGCAAAAAATCGTACACGCCCGTCGTCTGTACAAAAATAGGAGGCCAGTGTGTTGTGTGACTTAGTGTGTTCGGTTTTTTCGTTGTGTCAGCGAATCGGTTCAGCCGGTCTCCCAGAATAGGGTTGCCCCAGTTGAATTGAGAAGGCGCGCATACCACACGAGATTACAGGTACACTAAGTTTACCAGCGACCGTAACAACAACAACAACCACTCAAACTAGCATAACTACTAGAAGATTCCTCAACTACTAGAAGAGTTTTCAACTAGGTAGATATGGAGAAACTTCAACTGCAATCAACTTGCTTTGAAAGCATCAAAAGCCTGTGTACAAACTATAAAAAGGATAGCATGTCCCGCAAGAACCTTGAGTACTTGAAGAAACGTCTGGAGTCTTTGGAGAACCAGTGGAGTGACTTTGCAGCAAGACATGACATTCTTGTGCAAGAATTTGAAGACAAAAACATCAAGTACTTTAGTGAAGACATTTTCGGCGTTACAAAAACGATGTACGAGTCCACGAAAAAGGATATCTTATCCTTGCAACTGCACTTTCAAAAACAACAATTGAGTGAAGTAAAATTTGATTTATCTGATTTGAGCAAAAATGCTGACGATTACATCAAGCGTATGATAGTGCGCCAGGAATGTAATTTTAAGGCTATCGATCGTGCTATGTTGAAGATAAATGTTGCGCATATGAACGAGAAGTGGGAACTTGAAGACCATCTTTCGGTGCTGAAATCAAAATGGACACTATCGACAGACTGCATTGGGAATTAGAGGCTTCCCTGAAGGGTAACAACGAAAGCTACTACGCTATGTTCCTTGACATTGAACATAAATATGACGAAATGAGAAGACAACTCAATAGCAAGATTTGGTCTACGACGCACTATCAAAAATCTGCCCCGAGAATTGAAATACCCGAATTCTCGGGCAGTTACACTCAGCGGATATCCTTCAAGGATCTTTTCCAAGAAACTATCCACAACAATCCTACCATAAACAAGGCGCAAAAGATGCAGCATCTTAAGACGAAGTTGAGAGGTGAAGCTGAGCGGCTGGTGCAGCACTTTACCATTTGCGCTGAAAACTATAACGCATGTTGGGAAATCCTTATTCAACGTTACGATAATCGCCGTCTGCAATTCACGTCCTACATGAATACTATGCTCAACTTACCCGTCAACCAACAACCGGATGCATTCAACCTAAAAAGAATGCATGACGTAATTACTGAGTGCTTAAACGGGTTGTCGAACATTGGACTAGATACATCAACCTGGGGTCCGATGATTGTGCATGTTATGTCACCGAAGTTGGATAGCACTACCTTTGCTGAGTACATCAAAGAGCTTCAAGACCACAGGGAATTACCGAACTTGCAAGAGTTTATCTACTTCCTTGAAACTAAGTTTATGGCATATGAATCCATGAAGAACCCCAAGCATAGCTGCAGCTCCCAGAAACAAACAACTTCAAAATCAGGCAACAAAAACCATTTTTCAATGAATAAATATAACAACGATTACAAGAAAAACTATTCGAAAACATATCACACTGGATACGGACAATGCCCTCATTGCAACGGAGGTCACGTGTTGATGCAATGTGCAAAGTTCGTGGACATGAACGCAACGCAGCGAAACGCGTTAGTCGTCAAATTACGTATAGGTATAAACTGCTTATTTCGCCATGGCAACAAAGAATGTACTTCTACAAAGGTGTGCAAAGAATGCAGTTTGAAACACCATACATTATTACACGATTCTAAGAAAACAAACGTAAATACATCGAATCAACTAGCTTCCACATCAACGCAGCAGCCCAGTACCAACCATCTGTATACCAATGCGACGGAGGTCCTGCTGACTACAGCCCTACTGAAAGTGAAGTCGAATGATGGAACTTTTGTAACTTTGCGAGCGCTTTTAGATCAAGGCTCGCAAGTTAATTTGATCACGGAGAATGCTGCACAACTGTTACGACTGCCTGGAAAAAAACTGTACGCTGCTGTATCGGGTATCGGAGCGGTATATGGCGACTGCAAAGGAAGCTTGTAACTTACATGTAGCTCAATCAGCTCAGACTACACCTTCAAAACGCAAGCCTTGATAAAGCTAACAAGCAAGCTGCCTAACCGTACTTTCCAAAAAATATCTTGGTCTCACTTGGACAACGTCAAACTCGCAGATCCTGATTACAACATCTCTCGCCCTGTTGACAGGTTGCTCGGTGCGGATATATACTCGGAAATATTACAAGATGGAGTATTGAGAGGTCAGCCGAAAGCCACAACAGACACGTTTGGGCTGGATATTATGTGGCAAATTGAAAACTTTCAATTGTCATGTAACCTTTGTCGACCTAGATCAACTAACTAAGTTTTGGGAGACTGAAGACATTTCTTGCCAAGCCAGGATATCAGCCGTAATGATGAATGTGAAGAGTATTACCAGAAAACCGTACAAAGAGACGCGAACAACAAATATATCGTCAGCATGCCTTTCATTGCAGATTTTCCAAACAAGCTCGGTAAATCAAGATCAATAGCCATTTCTCAATTTCTTCAGTTGGAAAAACGGCTAGAGAAAAACAAGAAGCTCGCACTCATGTACCGAGAATTCATCAAGGAATACAGAGAACTAGAACACATGAAACCATCTTCTCCGATGTCAACTTCCGGTGTCGAATGTTATCTGCCACATCATGGCGTGTTACGAGAGCACTCAACTACGACGAAGCTAAGGGTGGTATTTAACGCCTCGCAGAAAACCACCTCTGGATACAGCTTGAATAGCTTACTAGAAAAAGGCCCCAACTTGCAACAAGATATTCAAGCGCTCATACTGAAGTGGAGGTCTTACAGATACGCCTTCACTGCTGATATCGAAAAAATGTACCGGTGCATTGGAATAGCTGAAAACCAACGACCACTCCAGAAAATAATATGGCGCGATTCGCCGACTGAAGATTTGCAAGAATTCGAGCTTTGTACCGTTACTTTCGGTCTAAAAAGCTCCCCATGGCTTGCGAAAAGAACTTTGAAGCAGTTAGCGCTCGATGACGGTTACAAGAATTCTGCGGCCGTTAACGTGCTAATGAACGAGTGTTATGTCGATGACGTCATTAGTGGGCACCACACGGTCAGCGAATCTCGAGAATTGCAAACTGCGCTTCTCAATTTGACCTCAGGAGGCGGCATGAACTTGAGAAAATGGTCAGCCAACCATCCTGCCCTCCTCGAGCATCTCACTGACGATCAAATCTCAAACAACAGACAATTTGAGTTCAAGCCTGATGAATCTACAAAAATCTTGGGTCTCGGCTGGAACCCTAACGAAGATACATTAATCTTTAACTGGTTTCTGGAAGGAAAATCTACACGCCGTACAACGAAGAGGAGCCTGCTATCGGAGACTTCCAAACTATACGATCCTTTAGGCTGGCTTGCCCCCATAACTGTTCGCGCTAAGCTATTGTTTCAAACGGTATGGACCAGCAAAATAGCATGGGATGAGGATCTACCATCTGAAATTCTAAACGATTGGCTCAAACTAAAGGCGGAAATTCCATACATTAAGAAAATAAAACTAAACCGATGGATTGGGTCAAAACGATCAATCGAACTAATTGGTTTTTGGGATGCCAACGAGCGAGCATATTCATGCGTAATATACAGCCGAGTTCAAGATAAAAAGGCAACAACAGTAACTTTACTTGTGGCAAAAACTAGGGTTGCCCCGTTAGCTCAAAAGATTACGCTGCCGCGACTGGAACTGAACGGTGCCTTACTGCTATCTAAACTTATGGAAAAAACTAAAGAAGCTTTAGGCGGATACGATCTATCAGTGCAGGCGTGGTGTGACTCAAGTGGTTATGGCGTGGCTAAAGGGAGATGCATCAAGATGGGATAAATAAGTTGCCAATCGAGTTCGCAAGATAAAACGAATTATCCCGGCCGACAGTTGGCGCTACGTGCCGTCTGAACAAAGTAAGTCGCCGTCCAAGCTTGTAAGCTACGAGCTATGGTGGAAAGGTCCTGAGTTCCTGCGAAAGAACAAAAATCAAGACCATATGGGAAACATGACTTGTCTGTTTACGACAAATGTCGATAGCGTGAAGATAGCAAAAACATCGCACACATCGAAAAATAATGAACATTTTATAACTAGCCTTTTAAATAAACACAGTTCATTGACGCAAGTAATCCGAGTAACGGCTCTCGTGTTGCGCTTTATCGAAGCGGCACGCTCCAGGATGCAACCTGAAACTGACTACCTAACTGCGAATGAAATAACAAAGGCGACCGAACAAATAATAATTTATGTGCAGCGAATAGAATATGAAGACGAATATAAACAACTTTTGGCCAACAAAACGTTATCTAACAAGAGCTCTTTATACAAACTGAACCCCTTTTTGGACAAGAAAGGGATGATACGCGTTGGTGGGCGATTGAGCAACTTCAATTTGCCGTTAGAGATGAGACATCCCATTATTCTCCCTCGAAACGGGCGCCTGACAAAGCTCCTAATTGACCAAGCACACTTAACAACTCTTCATGGTGGTGCTCGGTTGACCTTGGCTCACATTCGTCAACGTTACTGGATTGTCGGCGGTAACAGAGCAGTGAAGACACAACTTCGGCATTGCGTCCGATGCCATCGTTACAGACCCAACGATAACCATCAACTTATGTCAGATTTACCTCAACCGAGAGCTACTCCTTCTCGACCCTTTACCCATACGGGTGTCAACTTTATCGGCCACGTAGAGGTGAAACTAAACAAAGGACGAGGAGTGAAGACAACGAAGGGATATATCGCTATTTTTGTGTGTATGGCCACCAAGGCTGTACACATTGAACTTGTGTCAGATTTGCGCACAGAAATGTTTATCGCCGCCTTTCAGCGAATGTGTGCCAGGCGAGGCACGCCTAAACATGTATATTCGGATTGTGGGACAAACTCGGAGCTTCAAAAATACTACGCAAGGAATTCGAACACTTTCAACAACAACTATCGCCAGAATTCTTCACAGAAATCGGAAAATTGGAAGTCGAATGGCATTTCAACGCACCTGCATGGCCATCAGCAGGTGGACTGTGGGAAGCGGCCGTAAAGTCATTGAAATACCATCTTCATCGCGTGCTGGGTGTCCAAAAACTAACATACGAAGAGTTCGCAACGCTGTTAGCAAAGATAGAGGCATGTATGAACTCCAGACCTCTTTGCGCCCTTACCGAAGATCCTGAAGAATTCCAGAACTACTTAACACCAGGTCACTTCCTTACTGGCAGTCCTACGATGTCACTACCAATCTCTAGCTACAATGATGTTCGTAACGTCGATTTGCGTCAACGCTGGCAGCTGACGGAGCATATGATGCAACAATTCTGGAAGACTTAGTCGAACGAATATCTTACCCAACTACAAACCAGGTGTAAATGGAACAAGCCGAAAAGAAATCTCCAGGAAGGCGATATTGTGTTGATTAAGGAAAATAACTTGCCGCCAGGAAAATGGGCAATGAGACGCGTACTTGAACTTCACCCGGGTTCGAATGGACATGTCCGTGTGACTACCTTGAAAACCCAGTCTGGCATCATCAAACGTCCTGTTGTGAAGCTTGCACCGCTCCCCATCGAAGACAGCATCCAGAATCAACCAAAAACGGAAAACGTACCATTCAAACAAAGAAATGGCGGCAAGAAATGTTTGTTTACATACCTAACAACATTATTGACTTTATTCATATTTATACCTGGATCATATAGCGAAGCGATAACATCAAGCGTTCGTATTATAAACATAGAACCTGATCGGCCGATATATTATGACACAATAGGAAGCGTTCAAGTTATTCACGATGAATGGACGCTACTAATGTACTATAATTTGTCTAATTACTGGGACGGAGTTCGACGCCTGGAAACTTACCTTAGTGGATTGAACAATTTATGCCAAAAAACGGATCCAAAATATTGCAACACAACATTAGAGCAGCTAAATCACGAAATGGAAATGTTGAATCACTACAATACCATGCTACTTAGCCCTCATAAGCACTTGAGTGAACGGAAGAAACGGGGACTGATTGATGGCGTTGGATTCGTCGCAAACAGCCTATTCGGCATTTTGGATCAGCGGTTCGCAGAAAAATACCAAGACGACATACAAACTATCCAAACCAATGAAAATTATCTACTGGCATTATTGAAGAACCAAACCTCAATAGTGGCGCTCGAAAACAGTGTCTTGAAACGGAATGAACAGAACCTCAAGCGATAGTTTGATCAACTGAATGAGTTCATGAAGCAAACGGACACACAGTTGGGCAAAGCCGAGTCAGAAATGGAAATTGTAATGGCCACTAGCTACTTAAGCTCGATGTCCCTCGGTGTATACTTGATTATTAACAACCTCAACAAACTTCAAGAAATGTTGTTTGAGACACTAACGGACGTCTACAAAGGACACATTGATGTCCATCTGATTACGCCCGTTAACCTAGTCAAACAGCTGACTGAAATCTCGGGTAGACTCCCAAGCACCTCGTCGTTGCCTGTTCGAAATATAAGGGAAGATGTCAAGGACATTTACAAACTGCTGTACGTGAAGGCACGGATTACATCCAACTATTTTCTGTTCGAGATACATATTCCTTTGACATCTGACGAAGATTTCACTTTGTACAGAGCTTATTCGTTACCCATACAAACAAGCACTGGAACAGTCATAGCAAAACTAGCCTCGCAGTACATCGCCGTTAACTTCAGGAAGAACACTTATGTATCCCTGAAGGAAGATGACATGAAGCTGTGTATTTATCTGTCACCGGGTCATCTGATTTGCAATAAGAACTTGCCTATTTATAACCTGCATAACAACAAAGCGCCGTGCGAAGCAAAATTATTAAGTCATCGAACGACCTCGCCTTGTGACGTAACAAGAGCGTCATGTAACGATAAATGGATTCCGTTACATACAACGAATACCTGGCTAGCGATTTGTTGCGGCACTTGTACGTCTCGTATCGTATGTGAAAATGACGTCACATCACACTCTATGACTACTGGAATTGTCGCCTTGGCACAAGGATGTCTACTGCAATCACTGGAATTGACTATCTACTCGCATAGGGGAGACCGAGGGGATTTGAAACAATTTTGACATTTTGTTTCATACACCAAACACTGTACACAGAAATCATATGATACTAGTACCAATCGATAGGTTATTCTATACACTTGCGAATGATTAACATAAATAAATGTTAAGTGATAAATATTGCGGTGAAAAATCGACTTAACCGTAACAAGTCAATTTGTTTCAACTCCCCTCATATCGAGGTAAGATGAAACAGGGGTCGAGGAGAGTTGAAACATATTATTTTGAAGAAGTGTTGAGGGATATAATAATAAAAGTGAAGCTATAATATAAAGGTATTTATTGTAATAAAACTTTTCAATTAAGAAACAATTTTTTTTATCAATATTTTATACTGATATAATTTTCAGTTAAGGAGGTAACTACAAGTCTACGAATAATCAACTCCTAAAGTAGTTAAAATACCTATCACAATGACCATCAATCAACATAATGACCAGATAAACAAAAATGTTGTACATTCTTATATAACATTACCTATATATTAATATAAGTTATAAGCCTTTAACATAAAATACTTATTAACTTTCAGTCGTTCCTTAACTATTACAATGAGTCTTGATTAATCAGTATTTCTTGGAATATTTAAATAACAATACAACGATCACACAAATGAGAAAAATAAAAATATTATGAAACTAAATAATATCAATCTGACAAGCAGTTGTGGCAAACATAAGAAAGTTCCCCACCAGTGCAAGCTTCATGAGCCCAGTTTTTGCACTCCAGACATTGCACCCATTTTTCTTTGGCTTTGCTATTAGAATAAGGCTCAAAACAACAAAGGCAAATACATTCCTCTTCTTCTTCACTGTCTTCATTTCTTCTTTGTTTCTTGCCAACCTTGGTCTTCTTAGTTTTAGTATTTGGTTTTGAACTCCTTTTTTTGGTTTCTTCAAAGTTAGGTTTTTTCACTTTTTTCTTAGCCATTCTAACTGCTTCGATAGCAGCTAGTTCATCCTTTACGGGAGTGTCGGTTAAGATAGCAGATTTCACTTTGCGTCTATTTGTTTGATTTCCTTTCCTGGGTGGAGCCTTTGGCAAGGGTCGAAGAGTGTCAGGTGAGAATGGAATTTCTGTCATAGTAACTGAAGTGTCTCGTGATGTTGATGCTACAGGTATTACATCAGATGTAAAGACTGTGGAGGGAACAACGGGTTCAGATATCGCCAGATCAGGTGAATTCTTACGAGGGTTTTCTGCAGGCTTAGGTACGTCTTCTGTATCGTAGCTGGATAGAGGAGGAGTAGCCGGTAAATTTAAGATTGATGGACTTGGTGTACGGGAATCGTGTAAAATACTGTCTGCAAGGGTAGAACATGGCACGGGTTCTTCACTTCTTGAAATGCCGACCAAGTTAGAGCTGGATGGACCAGGACTAATGGAAGTTGCCAAAGGTCGATCAGTAACCTGACTGGGAAGATAATCAGCGTCCTGGAATATATTAGTGTTAACTGGCCAAAGTCCGGTATGGATGAATCCGGAAGATATATTGCGCGGTGTGACGGCTGTATCAAACGAAGTTTTTACTATCCCAGGAATATCATAGATGGTCATTACTTTTCCTGGATTAGACCGCATCCAATCATCGCAAGCTGTGTTAACTGCTTTTTTCACCGGTCCAAAAACGGCTCTGTCCATTGGCTGCAACTTATGGGTGCAGTGAGGTGGAAAAGTTAATAGAATAATGCCATTTTCCTTGCAGAACTCGATATTTTTAACAGCAGTGTGTGATGCGTGGTTATCTAATAACAATAGGACCTTATTTTCTTTAGATGGCCTAACTTGGTCTTTGAAAAATGTAAGAAATATATAGAAGTCTTCTTCTTGCATCCACCCTGACCCATTCGCAGTACCAATTGATCCAATAGGTCCATCACGTATAAAGTGATCATTAAATCTTTTTCGCGGAAAGATAAACATTGGAGGTATGTGGTTCCCAAGGGCATTTCCTGCTAGTGCTATAGTAACTAATGTTCCCTTCTCTGCGGAAGTCATGGCACTCACTTGTTTCTGTCCTCGTCGAGCAATGACGCGGTCCGGTTTCTGAACAGTCGTGATGCCCGATTCGTCAACGTTCCATATATCCTTTGCTTGCAACTTGTATTTGTCAACTACTGAGGTATAATTTTGGAAAAAAAGTTGCACGTTGAATCTATTAAAACTTGTAGCTCGAGCGATACTTGTAGGTTGAGGTAGTCTTAGAGAAAGAACCGGATGACGCTTCATAAAAGATCGAAGCCAAACCTCTCCAGCCATTTCATGCTCAGTCCAAGAAGAAGGAATTTTTTTATTATATTTAACAGCCAAGCTATAGGCAAAAGTTCTGGCTTCCTTAGTTCTTAGGCCAAAGTTAGCAGCAGCACAGTTTAAAAGATAGTCACACAGTACTTTTTCTTCTGAAGCTGTAAAAACAGTCTTTTCTGGGTATCCAACCGTTGGAGCATTCGCAGTTTCGTTAGCTTCCTAAGCAGTTTTTTTCTTAATATATCTGAAGAGGGAGGTATGGTTCAGATTATAACTCGAAGCCGCGTCACGGAGACTTTTATGTCGCAAGGTTACTTCTTCTGCTGCGAGATCATATATTTCGCGACTCGCCATACCCCTATCAGTCTTTCGTTTATAATCAGTAGGCATGCTGAAACAAAATTACCTAATTAAAACAACAAAAATAAAATTCATATAAAATCGAAAACGAGGAGAGTTGAAACAGCCTGTTTCAAATCTCCTCAGTAAGAAAAAACCTCCCAAGTTTTATTAAATCTATGATTAAGAAGAAAATACACAGAAATCAATTGTACTAAATATATATAACAAATCATTACTTAATGAGCTTTCGAAACATATATAACTTAAACCAAAATACAAAACCCTTAACAAAATATAGGCATCGTAAAAATACGTTAAAAACTTACTTTTCACGATTTTTGTCACTTAGCACACAAAACTCCACAACCGCGCGACTGACGCGACGGACGCGCACTGACATGTTCGCGGGAGAAGGGAAGTTGGTGTAAAGCGACGTTGCCAGCTCGCTAACGGTTTTGAGTTCCAAGAAATCTGTACTGTTTCAAATCACCTTTGTTTCAAATGCCCTCGGTCTCCCCTAATCAATACAAGAGCAACATGAAGATGGACTTTAAAATGGACCTGCCATCACTCACTTCTATGGTCAACAATATTGTGAACATGAGTCATCATAATATGAGACAATTGACTCTTTCAGAAGGTCCAAGCATGAACAAGATTGATGAACAGTTGGCAAACTTGAAAGAACGAGAAGACCGCTTGCCGTCAACTCTTACTGCTCATGATGTTCATCAATACGCCATCTCCTATACTATTGTGGCTGTACTTATTGTTGTCACTGTCTTGCTGTTTCTGAAGAGATATGGAAGACCTTGTTGCTGTAAACAGAATAGGAAGAACCCAGTACACCACAATCAGCTTGAGGAGATAGAACTGCAGTCTATACCTCGCAAAAGCTGTAAGGAAAGGACTTCATCTACAGGACAGCAGCCGAACCAAGAAGAAGATCGTTCTCGTCCAGGATTCCTTACAGCGGACAACATCGCGTTCAATTTAGATTAACCATTCTTTGCTTTGTAATAATGTATCTTCTCTTGGTCGGGCTTAAATTAGGGTTTCTTCTGGGGTTGCCAAGATGTACGGTTTCATTACCGTACATATGTATTTGCGGCAATCCTCGAACGGCCCCGCATACCTATTTTTATGCTTTATATAAAACAATGTAATTAGCATTTTACTTCGAGTACACCTTTAACTGAGCAACTGTACGTACCAAGAGAAAGAAACATTATCTATTTTTAACTGTGTAACATTGAACTCTAATATATACTTAACTTTAACTCAACTTGTGCTTCTTTCTGTGTGCTCCAACAACTATAACTCAACTTAACCCTTACTACAAGTGTTAACTGACTCCTACAGCGCGACTTGTGCACCCCAGCGCCGGGCACGCCACTATAGTGGCGGTAAGTCCCGTGGTTGGAGAGAGGTCACGGCATCCTCACCTTCCGGTTAACTCAAATCCTTACCGGCCACGGTTGTTTCGGCTGGTATTTGTGGAGCAGCCGCGACTCTGTCGAAGACAGGGCGTTGCATACTTTGGCGGAATGCCCAGCCTGGGCATCGCAGCGCCGTGATCTGGTCGCGGCTCTCGACATGGTTGTCCTCTCGCTCCCGGCCGTAGTTCTGTCTATGGTCCAGAGTGAGAGGTCCTGGAACGCCGTCGCCTCCTTCTGCGAAGCAGTCATGCTGAGCAAGGAGGCGGCGGAGCGGGAGAGGGAAACACATCGCCCTCTCCCCAACCGTAGGTCCGGGCGTCGGTGACGTCGAACAAGAGACGACCTCCGACCACCCTAAATATAGTGCCTGCGGACGGTGAGCTCTGGGGCTGCTCCCCGTGCGGGGGCAGCGCGTGTCCTCGCCGCCTCCCAAGTAGCTTTGTAAGGTGATGGATGCGAGAAGTTTGATGGATGCAAGAAGTTTGATGGATGCAAGAAGTTTGATGGATGCAAGAAGTTTGATGGATGATTGCGAGATCATGATGACGGGGCCCGCCAACACCAACGGCGGGCCAATCCCGGGCGGGGTCGCGAAAAAGTATGCTATCCGCGAATCGCGTGACCCCGCCAACATACGGGACCCGTAGGGACACCGCGGTGGGTTTTAGTGGGTATGCCCCGAAAGCCTTTAGGGGAGAGCATATCTCCTCCGCCAGTCCCAAGCCCAGCCGTTTTAATGGCTGGCTTGGCGGAGTTAAGATGACCCATAAGGAGAGTTTCCCACCGTAGTGAACAAAAAAAATACCATTCCTATATCCCTTATCCTTTTAGAGGAGTTCGATATTGTCAACCTTTTTCTATTGCAATAGTTGGGGTGGTCAATTCGAGGGTGCGTGGTGGGTTCCTCTTTCCTTCCATTAGGTTACAATGGAGTTCCGCCAAGTAACGCCTGATTCAATCAACTATATCAAATCAGCAAGCATAGCTGTACAGGCGAAATTATACATCAAACTTACGAAGCAACACCGGGTCGCATGTCAAAACGTGTGGTTCAATCAGAAATGTAAATATTACAATGTCATTCCAAATTATATTACTATACGTTCCAATACGCACAGTCGGGCTGCCAATATAGCGATACAAAAAGCTCAAAAAATTTGGCTAGGTGAAGAGGCAAGACGTTGGTTTACGGTTCGCGATAATTTAAAACTACATTTAAAAATACTGCACTTAGAACTTTCATTCAAGTTACACAATGTCAAATTCGATTTATTAGACCAAAAAGCTAGGGAATTAGCGTCAACTGTAGCTCACGAGAAATACGTCATTCAAAGTAGGAAGTTACAAGAACTGATAGGAAGAATAACACCACCTTCAGACTATACTGGCAACACCACTTGTAATCATCAATTTCATCCCAGAATAAAGAATCTTTCGAACACCATTTTCACACGTGAAGAGAACTCACTTTTGGAGAAGGGATTAAAGTATAGTATTCCTCAAAAAGTTACGCAATATTCTTTGGAAACATTGGCGGTGGATGCAGAAATAGCTATTACCAGAAATAAAAAAGATAACTTAGTCAAGAGTTTAGCTGCCCATCAGTTAAAAACATACAAATCGACTAATTTCATTAACTGCGAATTAAAAATATATAAATCCATCCAAAATAAAATTCAACAAAATGATTTGGTGGTAAATAAGGCGGATAAAGGCAACACCGTAGTAATTATGTCTAGATCGCAGTATAATAGCAAAGTACAAGATGTAATACACACCGAAGATTTCCAGCGTCTGCCCTACAATCCTACCAAACGATTTCATGCAGAATTAAAACTCAGTATCAAGTCAAGTACTTACCTTTTTCCACAAAACTGCTATTTAGCGAAAAGTCTTATACCGATGAACCCTCAGTGTACGCTGTTGTATGGTTTACCAAAAATACATAAAGATCAGGTGCCCATCCGTCCAGTCGTCTCATATGTCAACGCTCCAGCTTATAAATTAGCGAAATATTTAAACGGATTGATTAAAGAGAAGACGTCATTCACCGCAAAATACAGCCTGAAAAATAGTTATGATTTGATTAGCAAAATAAAACACATCTGTCTACCTAGTCAAACTTTGCGGGAGCTGTTGTATCTTTTAAAAAAGACTTTTAACAAATAACTATATTTATTTTAATATACTTTTACAATATTTATATTAAGTCGATTACAAGATTATTACGAGACGGACGAAAGATTACTCGACTACAACTCAAGACTGCTCAAGACTAACTGACTTTATTCAGTACAACAGTTCTTATACTAAGTTAAACACAAAGAGGTGTGCGGGCCACCGTAGGTGGGCTCACGCCATGATTCATTTCTATAAACTCATTAGTAATTGATCTACATCGATTAAGTTTATTAACAAAACAAAGGGGTATTAAAATAATGGTTGTCTCTGTACTTTGGTATGGGATGCGTCATCCATAACTCCTCCCTCCTTAAGATCGGAGTTCACCCTTAGTGAACTACGTTTACAACATTTAATAAGCACAGTATAATACTTATAAGCTAAGGTACACAGAATAACTAATATTAATACGTAAAGTACTAATGTCCATATGCTGACACTTTTCACTGTTATTATTGGCTTTTCACTTCACGTATTTGAACACTTTTCTTTAATGCAAATGACAGGAGTTTTAAGTCAGTAAGATCTATTCCTTCTAAATTCACTGGTTTAATATTTGTACTATTTGTTGAATTCACTATTGGTAGGTTTATAATTGGCAACTTGGAGTAAACAATTCTTTCTTCATTAATTTGATGCATTTTCAGGTGCATATTCTTGATCTTCACATCACAGTTGTCGTCTAACGTTACTATGTATGTGCCTTGAATCTTCTGATAAGATATTTCATCGTAACAATTCTTAGATAGCAATGTTTCTTCCTTGCTATACAACATCCATCTATTTGGTTGTATTAACTGGATCTTTACTGGCTCGACATCTATAGGGATTTGAATACATGATTTCACGTTCTCAGCATATGTCATGAATTCTGTGATACAACTATCTTCATTGAAGTAATGATTGTAGTCATCTACGCACAGGAAGCTGTCTTCATCTATTTCTTGGCATGCATGGGCAAGAAGTCTTATGTTCAACCCTTTCGCTAACAGGTAAGGATATTTAGGTAATATAACAACTGTTTGGTTGTTGGATAAGACAGGTAAGGGATATAATCTATAATATATGTAAGTATCTTGCTTAACCAACGGTATTTCCAGTACATAGTGAATACAATTTTCTTTAAAATAAGCTTTTAATATAATACTTCTTTCTAATTTAATTAAGTTATCTAAACTAGGTGAATATATTAACTTTTCAGTTTTACTTATGTTTTGTAATAAAAATAATAAACTATCTTTGTCTACAATTGACTGATGTAATACACCTAACTTACTTAAAGCTATGCTAGTTTCTATCTCATTCAACTTAATATGGATTGTCTGAAAATTATTCATTAATAAATTATATGTCTTTAAAATATGAGTTTCAATGTGATTTAACATTTCACTTCTAGAAAGATTATTTAATTGATTTGTAAAATTACTTATATCCGTATTTATTTGAATGAGGTTATCATTTATTTCGAATGTGGAATTTGTTAATGTTTGTACCATTGCAGTGATCAAAGCGAGTCTTTTGTTTCCAGTGTTTTGATTTAATTTTATTTCATTAATAATTTTATCATATTTAATAGCATCATCATTATCAAGATTTCCAGTTATTAACTTAATTAAAGATCCTATTGGATTTACTATCAGGTAACGCCTGAAGTTGAAGGGCCTGGAGTCGCGTCATCGTGCTGACCGCCAGTGCGATTAGGATGTATCTGCGGAGGACGTTTAATATTCTTTAATGGTGCTTTGGTTTCGCGATTTTTAACTTTTATTGGAACTACATTTCTATTTGTTTCGCCTATTACTTCCGCTTCAACAAATCTGGGTTTATCTTTACTACTTCTTTTATTTATATCTTTAGCGTAAACTTTATCACCGATATTTAATTTAATATTTGTTTCTCCACCTTTCTTTTCTATAATTTTCTCTTTCGTTTGTATAGTTTTTTCCGTTAAATGTTTATAAAGATATTTTGTTCTTTGGGCATGTTCTTTAATTAATTGTTGCATATATTGTTTTTCGAAATCATTATCAAATACGTGTCTTGAATCTGTATGTCCTAACAAATCTTCAAAAGGTGTCATTCCTGTAGTGGAATGAATACTATGATTATATGCCATAATTGAATAAGTCATTACAGACGCTGCATCAGTATACTTATGTTCATATTTAGCTAAACGATATATTTCTATAATAGTAGAATGGAATCTTTCGATCGTCGAAGTCGAAGTCCCATTGAGTTTGGATTATTCGGAGTTCCTATATGTATTTCTATTTTATATAAAGACATAAGTTCTTTCATTAATATATTATTAAATTCTGTACCAGCATCAGCACTAATTTTTAGTGGTACGCCGTACAATGAAAAGTATTTGATTAAAGCTCTCACCACTTCAGGTGTAGATCTATTAGAGATTTCAATAGCTTGTACCATTTTACTAAAAGCATCTATAATTGTTAAATAATATTTACTTTCTATATTAAATAAATCAATAAAAATCTCTTGTAAGGGTTTATTTTGTGTTTGGGTTAACTGAAGTTTTGGCTCTATTGGTTTCCTATCATATTTCATTATTTTACATATTTCACAAGAATTTATAAGGCTTGAAATAGTTTGTGGCATATTATACCAAAAATATGTTCTCTTAATATGTGCTAAAGTTTCTTTAATACCTCTGTGACAAGTTTTGCCTACATGGTATTTCTTTATAATATCTATTTGCTCATTTTCATCTTCTACGTATACTACACGCTTAGTACATTCATAAAATTTAACAAGTTCTTTCTTAAATAAAAATATAATTGCTTCTGTAAATTGTGTGCGATGTATGTCATCTTCAAAATAAATAAAGTATGTAGTTTTATTTCTAACATATTCTTTCAAAAATTGTTTAACTAAATCTGGTCTGTTAGTAGGTAAATGAACTTCTAATACTCGTTGTTTTTCCACGGGTAATACTTTAACTAATAATTTATCTATCAACCAAGTATATACTAATATTTGGTTAGGCTTTGTATCTACCGCTTCTTGTAATATAGGAATGCCTTGAGATTCAGTATCTTCGGCTGAATGAATAGTTTCAATATTTTCAGTTTCTGAAGCAGTTAAAGTTGAACTACCTATGCTGACTGATTTATAAGTTCTATCTGAATCTGAGTCATGAACACTTATTGGTTTATCTGAATCTGTTTCCATCTTTTCTGGTTTACTTAAAGTTTTAATATCTTTCGTTAATTGTTTAACATATTTCTTTAAATTTTCATCCTTATCTTTATTCGCTTGAGTTGACAAAGTGTCTTCTTCAGTAGCATTTATTCTTATACGTGATAACGCATCTGCGTTACTATTTAACTTACCACTTTTATGTATTATCTCAAAATTATATTCAGCTAAACGTAAACGCCATCTTGTTAACCTACTATTTGTTTCCTTAAGGGAATTAAGCCAAGCAAGGGGCTTGTGATCAGTAACTATAACAAATCTTTTACCGTAAAGATATGGGCGAAAATGTTTTACGGCCCACACAATAGCTAAAAGTTCTTTCTCCGTAACACTTTAACGTGACTCTGCATCATTTAATGTTCTGCTTGCATATGTTATTGGTTTATCATTGCCTATTATTCTTTGAGATAGGACAGCGCCTAAAGCAAACTCAGATGCATCCGTTTTTAAAATAAATGGTTTAGTGTAATCTGGATATTGAAGAATAGGTGAATTAGTTAATAATTCTTTACATTTTTGGAATGATTCTATATATCTTTGGTCAGTAAATGGCATTGTGCATTTCTTCTTTAATCTAGCCGTCATTGGCTGTGTTATTTTAGCAAAATCTTTGATAAACTTTCTATAATATCCTATCAATCCTAGGAAACTTTTTATTTCCGTTATATTACGAGGTAGTGGGTAATTAAGTATAGCATTTATCTGATCATTATTTGGCTTCAATCCTTCTGGAGTAATTGTATGGCCTAAATAAAGTACTTCTTTACGAATAAATGGTTTTTTGGCGGTAGGTGCAAATAAAGTAGACACACATACGAAATTTGAAATATATTTAAAAATAGATTTACCAAGTTTAAAGTACAGTTTTTGTGTTTATTATAACTAAAATACTTACAATTATATGCCCAAGTGTTATTAGTTCTGTATGTAACACCTAAATACATTGCACAAACACCACCTGCCAACTGATCAGTTTCACCAGATCTTTCACTGAGATACTGCAAGATACATCAAATTATGTCACAATACTCTGATATTGTAATGGCACAGAAGTCCCTCGAAGAAAGTGTTATGAAAAAAATGGATGAGCTTCAGGCACAGCTACAAAGTGGAACAGCCAAAGATACTGTAGCGAAAGTAGCTGAGGAGTTCCGTACATTTCGTGAACTAACCTTCACCATGCTCGGGCTGCTGAGGAAGCAAATTGCTGCATGCGCTCAGGTTGTTGACAACATAGATATGAGACAGCGAAGGAAAAGCTTGATATTCTCGGGTATTCCAGAACACAACAAGGAGAACTGTGCAGCTATCATTCTCGATGTTCTTCATACGAGATTGGCCATGAAGGATGTCTCTGGGAGTTCCATAAAGGCATGCCATCGTCTTGGGAGTAATGGCAAAGAACATCATCGTCCCATTGTGGTTAAGTTTGCCAGCTTGGAGGTGAAGGCTGCTGTCTGGAGAGGGAAGACCAAGCTAAAAGGGTCATCAATATCCGTCAGGGAGTTCTTGACCAAGGCGCGGCAGGCAACATTCAGTAAGGCGAGGCTGCATTTCGGCATGAGGGGTTGCTGGACTCAAGATGGCATTGTAAACATCAAGTGCCCAGATGGAAGTCGTCTCAAAGTCACTTCACTGGACGAGTTGACGCCGTTACTCCAAAAGTATCCCAAGGTTTCGTCAGGTACCTCTAGTTGAACTTAGTAGTATTACTAGTAATGTCTCCTTTTGTTTTACGCATCCGTGAGTTCCTTTTGTTTCATTTCGTCTTGTTTAACGTTTATGTAAACAGTATACATATTTGACACAATATTAAATTTTCATTACTGTCTACATATCATTGACATTGTTGTCTTGAGCCACTAGTACGTTTTGATAATATCACTTTGTACTTAAAATCACCCACTTTTCCAAATCACAATTATTTAAAACAGTGCAATAATGCAATTGTAAATTTTTTGTAGGTGTTTACTGCTAGTTAAATGTTTCTGTCAAAATGACATTATGATTGTTGTGACGTTTGAACTCATAAGGATGCGTTCAGTAACAATATTTTTATAAAACCAATATAGCCTTTTGTCATGTTAAACTTTTATCATAGTTTTTATCTGTTTGTGTTTTTTTTTTGTTATATAGAGTGTAATTGTCTTAGATTATATAACTTGTTATGGTATTAGATCGGTATATTGTCAATCGCTTCAGTTGGCGGGTGGTGCAGAGGTTATTTAATAATCAGTCAATATCGTGCATGTTATTATTAGCATTTATTTATTTTTAAGTTAGTCTATTATTATTATATTTATATATAAATATATTTACATATTATTATTAATTTATGTCTATGTCCGATGATAATTCTTTTCTATCTGCATGTGATTCAGATGATTTATGTGCTGATGATAGCTTCTGTACAGTTGATGACAACCAGTCCCTACATGACATCCTACACGAGCAGTTTAATCAGAAAGCAAATAATTTACTAAACGTGTGTCATATAAATGCACAAAGTGTTCCAGGTCATTACAACGAACTTTTAGCAACATTTACCGACACTAACGTTCATGCCTTCCTGATCTCTGAGAGCTGGCTCAAACCTCACCTCCTATCTACTTTATACCCTCTTTCCGGTTTTGTCTTAATCCGGAACGACCGGATTGACAGGCGCGGTGGAGGCGTTGCTGTTTATCTCCGTAGCAATTTATCTTTTAAAATTCTAACTTCTTCTCAAAACTCTACTTCTGCGGAGTATCTTTTTCTAGAGGTTTGGGTCAGGGGAACTAAATTGGTTCTTGGAGTAGTATACTGTCCTCCTTCTGTCAATTACTTCACCGATTTGGAATTGGTTTTAGAATCGTTAGGTTCCGAGTACGCACATCACATCATCATGGGCGATTTCAACACCGACCTTCTGTCCCATCTTTCATCTCGCTTCCTCAAGCTTACCCACATCATCGAGTCTGCCAGCCTCCACGTTTTGCCTCTAAATGCCACTCATCACAATCCTAACGGGGAGGACACCTGGTTAGACTTAATCCTCACCTCTACTCCTACCCTGGTCCGCTCTCATGGTCAGCATCCCGCTCCTGGCTTCTCCCGTCATGACCTTATCTTCCTCTCGTATGTCCTGAAACCTCCTAAACCCTGTCCTAAAGTTCTGTACTTGCGTTGTTTTGGGCGCATGGACGTTGAAAAGTTGAGGTTGGATGCTGCGGAAATCAACTGGAAACCACTGACATCGGCCATCACTATCGATGACAAAGTAGACATTTTCAACAACACGATTAAGAGATTGTTCGATGTGCATGCTCCCATTAGAAAAGTCAAATTGAAGCGTCCACCTGCACCTTGGATGACTGAGGGTATCCGGATGGCGATGCGACGCAGAGACCGAGCATTTCGTAGATATAAAAAGGATCGGTGTGATGACAATTGGTCTCTCTTCAAGACAGCTAGGAACAGGTGCAATCAGATGGTACGCAATGCTAAACGCCGACATATTCACGAAAACATTACTAACTCATCCCCCACCAATGTATGGCAGTTTTTACGATCACTAGGAATTGGTAAACCTCACGAACAAGTGGTTCTGCCGGCGACTATTAGTTTGGACGACATCAATCGTCACTTTACTACCGCTATCACCTTAGACGACCAAACTAAATATCAAACCATGGCCCACTTGGACGGTTTACCTCGCCCGAACATAAATTCTTTCTCCTTTTCTCCTTTATCATCAGGTGAGGTCAAAAAGACTATCCTTTCTATTAAGTCCAAAGCCGTGGGTTGCGATGACATTAGTCGTCGCATGATCACGGTTATCCTTGAGCAAATTTTACCTGTAATTACCCATATCCTGAACTTTTCCCTTGATACAGGTAAATTTCCCTACTTATGGCGTAAAGCTTATGTCCGTCCTTTACCTAAAATATCCAATCCCACTCTGTTAACACATTTCCGGCCCATATCCATTCTTCCTTTTCTATCCAAGGTACTTGAGTTGTGCGTCCAGAGACAGTTGTCCGGGTTTGTTTACCACAACAACATCCTGTCACCACTTCAATCTGGATTCAGACCTGGACATAGTACTCTCTCCGCATTGCTCAAGGTGACTGGCGATGTGAGGGCGGGGGTGGAGGAAACCAAGGTTACAGTATTGATCTTGGTGGACTTCTCAAACGCCTTCAACAACGTCAGTCACGACCTCCTTCTTTCAATCCTTTCCCATCTAATGATCTCACCTATGGCACTGGAATGGTTCTCTTCTTATCTTCGTGGACGCCAGCAGTCAGTACGGGTTGATGAAACCTCATCAATATGGTGTGATTTGTACTCTGGTGTTCCTCAAGGCGGAATACTTTCTCCTCTTCTGTTCTCATTATTTATTAATCTCCTTACCCATGAACTTCATTGTGCGTATCATCTGTATGCCGATGATCTCCAGCTTTACACACAATCCAAGGTGGAAAATCTACGTTCTGCAATAGGGGCAATAAACCAAGATCTTAATGCTATCAAGGATTGGTCGAAACGGTTTGGATTGGCAGTGAACCCTGCTAAATGTCAGGCTATTCTAGTTGGCAGTTCCCGTATATTGAACAGGGTTGACTTGCAGGCACTACCAGATGTAATTTTTGACGGGCAAATTATCCCGTTTAGTTCTAGCGTCAAGGATCTTGGTTTATATATTGACGCCCACCTTGATTGGCGTACTCAAGTGGCAAATGTCAGTCGTAAAGTCATTGGTGCCTTACGTTCTCTGTATCGTTTGAAGAACTTTCTGCCGGTCAAGACTAAGACAATGTTGGTACAGACTTTAATATTTCCTATAATTGACTATGGTGATGTGTGCTATCTCGACCTTAATGCAGATCAGCTCAACAAGCTCGACCGCCTTCTCAATAATTGCATTAGATTCGTTTTCAATCTCCGCAAATATGATCATATTACTGAGTACCGGTTAAAGCTTCGATGGTTACCCATTCGCCAACGCCGTAGCCTACGTACTCTGTGTACTCTTTATTCTTTATTGCACTCCCCAAATGCGCCTGTGTATTTAACTCCTCATTTTCAATTTCTTTGTAATACACATGAGAAAAATCTTCGTTCCTCAAATAACCTTCTTCTCCTCTGTCCTTCTCACAGTTCTAGCCTTGTACATTCTTCGTTTAATATACAATCTATCCTTCTCTGGAATGCTCTCCCTCTCGATATCAGGATGTCCACTAGCCGTTTTGTGTTTAAAACCAGAGTTCGCCAGAACTATATAGACGAACAAACTGAATCGTCATAGGATTATTATTTATCTATTTTGTATGTATATAATTATTTTAATGTATATATGTAGTATATATTTATAATGTATTAGGTATATAGGTTT